>JAZKJV010006601.1:872500-904133 GCA_037367405.1 Ottelia alismoides | reverse complement strand
TCCTAAAACACAAGCGATGAAGGGTCAAAAATGGCATGACAATGCATATCCTTAGTAATCTGACTAATGGAAAGTAAATTCATCTGAAAATCAATAGCATATAAAAAAATTCTGAAGGCGCATAGACAGCGTCAAATGCACCTCCCTCTGTCTTGTAACTGGTAAGTGATCGCCATTAGCAATGACAATCCATCTGCCAGGAGGTATGGTCCTGTAGGACATGAACTGCGCTATGTCTCCACACAGGTGGTGTGAAGCACCAGAGTCCATAATCCACTCTATCTTGTCTGTACCAGTACTACCAGTACATGCATATGCGATACCTGAGGAGCTCGAAGAGGATCTGGTTGTGGTTGTAGTATCTGTAGTGGTGGTTCCAGTAGTAGGAGTCATGATCTTTCGAATACGAGAGACAATATCATCCAAGTGCTTCTAGTATCATGTATCCTCTGCATGTCCAGACCGATGACAGTAAGTGTAAGGGCTACGCTGGCGTTCACGAGGGGTGCGTCCTCTGGATTGGATCGTTCCTCCTCGACCACGAGAAGCGACCATCGCTGAAGAGGGTGGAGAAGTGGCTGTAGAAGGCATAATAATCCAACTAAGACGGCTATAGGACTCCTCTATGGGAGGTATGATAGTTCCGGTGAGAAGCTGAGTACGCATAGCATCGTACTATGTATCAAGTCCAGCTATGAAGACTCCAACCATCATGGAGTTTCAGTAGATGTGGTAATAGGCATGTAGCTATGAAGCTTCTCAAACATGCCTCGGAGCGAAGAGTAGTACACGTGCAGAGGACGACCATTTTGCTTGGCCTTGTAGATATCAAACTGTAGCTGTAGAATCTTGGCCTCATTCTTTGCTTGAGCATAGGTGGATGCCAAAGTGTCCCATATTGCCTTGACAGTGGGTTGATTCAGAATATCATTAGCTATCTTTGTGGTGAGGGTCCCACAAAGCCAAACCCGCGTATACGCGTCATCTTTTTTCCAAGAAGCATTAGCCCGGGTCTTATCCGTTGGCTCTGGATCTGTCAGGATGTGCTCCTTGTTGCATTGCATGCGAGTGAGAAACTGCATGGACCACAACTCGTAGTTGTTCTCGTCCATCTTAGCGATGGGAGCCGGGTCCTTGAAGGCTCCGGACGAAAAAATATCACCCTTGTTCTCTGACATAATGGAAAAACGACCGAACAATGGAACTCACCTGGGGAGTAGATCGATATGAACGAGTACACACACTCATACGGAGGATTGGTTATACGCGTAGACTCATACCACCATCTTCATCAATCTCCGCTGCTTGGTGGGGCCAGAATCACGATTTAAAGGTCTGAATCACATATTTCGGTCAAAATCAGACCGATTCAGACCACAGATCGAGCCACAGAGGTGCAAAGGAGGGTCGACGGTGGCCTGGGAGGATCGGAGGGGGGGTGGGCGATCTGTGCAGCAGCCAGAGGGGCCTGGTTGTGCCTTGGGCGGCGGCCTGGCAATGGTCGGACAACGACCTGGCAACGGCTTGGATGGTCGGAGGAACCTGACAGTGGTCGGGGGCGGCCTAGGCTGTGGCATGGGCGGCCGGTAGCAGTCGGGGGCGGTGGGAGGGATCGGCGACGAGTCGATGACAATCAGGGAGGGGAGGGAGCGCGTGTAGGGTTAGGGTTTGGTGGGATAAGGGAACTCCAGTCTAGGACCATCGCTCCGATACCATGAAGAGGGAAAATAATGAATTTCACTAATGAGAGGCCCTCGGGTTCTCTTATATAGAAGAGGAACCTATTTGGGCAAATCACAAGACGAAGACAAAATAAATAGAAATTTAGAAAAGCAATACTAAAAATAACAAATATTTCAACTTCCTAGTATTGTTCATTTCATCATGCTCTTTGAGCTTATCCACCTTGATATTTGGAGACTTGGACTTGATTGCATGGGGAATTGTTATTATCTTGTTCTTTTAGATGACTATTGACTACTCTTGTATGATTTTTTTTGAAAATAAGTCTGATGTTTATATCATTATTGCCAAATTTATTTCTTAAATAAAAACTCAATTTGATGAAAGCGTTTATACCATTCGATTTGATAATGCAAAGAATATCTTTTACATAACATGAGGTCTTTTCTCTCTGCTTAAGGGATCATACATTACACCACTTGTGCTCTCACCTCTCATCAAAATGGAATTGTCAAACGAAAGCATCACCACATTTTTGACATTGCTCGAACCTTGCTCATCTACTACCATGTTCCAACTACATATTAGGGGGTGCACTCATAAATTGTATGCCCTCTACCCACCTCTATTACGGCCAAGTACCCATTGAGATTCTCTACCCAGAAAAAGGAGGATTTCATGTTCATCCTGAAGTATTGGATATGCGGCCTTATTCACATTCTTGCTCCTGATAAGGACAAATAGCAACCCAGATAGTCAAGTGTGTATTTTCAGGTATGTCAGAAATCAGGGTAGATACAGTTGGTATGATCTCATGTGAGCACTATATTAATGAGGATGTTACCTTCTTTTGAGTCACTTCCTTTCTTCTCCAAGATTTGTACCTATGTCTCTGCCTCCTATCTTAGAAATTGTACCTTTTTTTGTTCTCATTCTACCAAATAATGTGTACATGGTTCATATCAACGGAGGCATCCCCCTTTTGATCCATAACTTGCCCCCACCAATGTACGTCCTTCGATTAAGATTTGACAGACTGAAAGTATTTCTCCTTTAATAATTTACAAGGATATGGTCATGAGACAACCGAGCAATTGATGCAGTAGATCTTCGCATAGCTCTCAGGGTGTGGACGAGGTAATGTACCAAGCACCCTATTTTTGCCTTTCTTTCTTTCTCCTTTTTTTTAAACAATAGGGGGGACATGCACATGTGTCCGTTCGAAGATTTGAACCTTGGTCGTTTGGATGGTAGGCACACTGCTACCAGCATACCATTGAATTGGGTTAGCGGCATTGGATTGTCTTACAAACTATTTGTCAGGCCTTATCCGCCACAACTATGCCTTGTAATTGTAATGAGGAACATCATGACTCTAGATGGTGACTTGCAATAGAAGAAGAGATGCCTGCTCTATCTCATGTGGCACATGGTACAACAATATAGTTGGCTTTAGATGATTATTTACATTTAAGTATAACCCAGATGTATCTGTTGCTAGGTAAAGGGCCCGATTGGTCGCAAAAGGCTTTACACAGATATATGATGTTGACTTCTTCAATACATTCTCCATGGTTGTTCTTTCCATAGTATATGTTCTTATGGCAGTAGGTACACAAAGTAACTGAATCTTGCATAAACATGACGTGAAGAATGCTTTCTATATGGCTACATGTAGGAACCTCTCGACTTCGAGGCTCAAGGGATGTTTCAAAAACTTGCTTACTAAGCAAAACCATTTATGGGTTTAAACATATTTTTCGAGCATGGTTCTTGAAATTATTAGAGTTCCTAGAAAGCCTTGGTCTCTATAATTTATTAGCAGATCATTTCATATTCTGTGCGGAAGAATGAAAAATGAATCACGGTAATGCTTGTTTATGTGGATGATGTCATCATCATAGGAGATGATTCTAAATGTAGTACACATGTTAAGAAGTAGTTAAACAATTGTGATCAAAGATTTGTAGTCCTTGAGATGCTTCATTGGGATTGAAATTGCTTGGTCCAGATGGGGTATCTCCCAAAGAAAGTATACTACAATGACATTGCATGAGACATGGACCTTGGGGTTGAAGCCATCGTAGTTTTTGCACTCACAGACAAGATCTCAAGGTACTCTTTATGAATTAGTAACGATTGCAGATATAGGTCCTTAATTACGGTTAGATGGCAAGTTGATATATCCAACCATCACATGACCGGATATATCGCTTGTGTTTGGCAAGCTGAATTAGTCCATGGGCTCTCCTACTTTAGCACACTTTGATGCACACATGTTGGTCTTAAGATATATCAAGTCCTCTCTAGGAAAATGTATTGTATTCACAGAAGGTAGTATTTTTGATCTCATAGCCTACTCCGATGCATAGTACGAAGGCTGCATGCTGGACAGGAAGTCCACTGCTGATTTTTTTACTTATTTGGCAGGAAAATAGGTAACTTGGAAGTACAAGAAACAAACAGTTGTCTCACACCAAGTGTTGAAAGCGAGTACAGAAATGTGGCTAATGCATCAGCACAATTAATATGGATTCATTTTCTTCTCGATGTCTTACCCTTTTTTTCCCTCAAAAAAATAATATGGTTTTGATCTGTACTTATATATATCACTCTCACCAACACTATGGAACTCAAGTGCGATAATCGAGCAATAATGCCTTATGTATATAGTAGACAACCCATGTTTCATTAATGTATTTAACATGTAAAATTGACTGCTGTTACACCAGAGATCTGATACAAAGAAAGTTGTTACACACTCTCAGTGTCTTTTAGACTGTCGATATGTTCACCAAAGCACTTGCTCGTACACAATTTGAGAAATTGTTGTAACAAGCCAAGCATGTTTGGGATATATGTTCTAGCTTTAGGGGGGGGGGGTGTTGAGTAATTTGTTATGCTTTGTTATGTTCCACCCACCAAGAGGCACACTAATCTTTTGACTAGTGTGTTGGCTCTCTATGTAACCTTAACCTGAGGCCTCCACCTATATAAGGAGCCATAGGATAGCATGATAGAGTGAAGCAATTCCCTTTTTTTTCTTCTATGACAACTTGTGAATATGAAGGTTTTTTGGTCCTCGTCTTTAAGACATTCATCTTTTTTCCTTTAAAGAAATAAATGTTAAGGAATGAGACATTAAAAGCAGTAATTTGGACATGAATTGCATTTTTTTGTCCGCGCTCCCGTAGTCACGTCTCTTATTTGTTGTGACATTAACTTCTATATCTGTATAACTGTTAACATCCCAAGGTGAAGGTTTTACTGCTTTATTTTTTATGGTTATTTTGTAGACGTTTTTTATGTATTTGGAAATGAACAAATCTTATTTGATATTACTCGTTTATGGTATGTAAATGGTCTTGTAGCTGAGAAGTGGATGGCTATTTAAAGGACTGTTCAAATCTTACCTACCTCAAAAAAGACTTGTCATTGTTTGATGTATTTTTTGACTTTGTTACGATTTCATTCCTAATGTTTGGCAGGTTGTCTTCTATTCACATGTTATTTTGACAGTGTTTTCTTGTTATTTTCAGGGACAGGAGGCTGAAGTTATAACAGAAGAAGTGAAGAAGAGTAATCATCTTGTCAGGAAAATAGAAAAGCGTCAGCAGGGCCGTAAGCTTGATCCTCACATCGAAGAGCAGTTTGGTAGTGGGAGGTTACTCGCTTCTATATCTTCCCGTCCAGGACAATGTGGGAGAGCTGATGGGTGAGAATTCTACTGCCGTTGACCTTTCTGGCTCAAATTTTTAGTGCCATTTCTGATCATCTTAGTTTCTTGATCCTCCATCTGCAGCTATATCCTTGAAGGTAAGGAGCTGGAATTTTACATGAAAAAGATCCAAAGGAAGAAAGGCAAGGGTGCTGCAGCATAGAGCACGTCACTTTTTTTCTCATTTGGGGCCAGACGTGGCCAAGACAGAGCCGGAGTTTTCTTTTGATAGCTTATTTATGTAAGTTCCTGCTTTTTAATTAGTGGATCTTGACTTCTATCATCAGTATTGCTGTAGTTTTGGCTGTTGGGCATTGTCTTTCACATTCTGGTTTTGGAACTTGAGTAATTTTGATTTTTGATTTTGGAGATTGTATCCTATATTTCCCTGGTCGATCTATTTCATAATGTGCTGATTTTTTTTTAAAATGCTGCAGATCGGTTCTGTTGTTATGAAGTGTACTGATTTTTTTGCACTTTTTGGAGGCATTGTTTTTTCTAGTATTAGAAGTTAACCTTTTTGTCTGTTAAGGTAGCATGTTCAGCTAGGATGTTGCTACCGTGGAGATCAGATTTGCTACAAAGGCTAAAATAAGTTTGGGGATTTAACTTGCTAATCAGTCAAATTGGCCATGGTTACATTGATCGAGTTAAAATGTCTTGACCAGCCTATGTGATTGCGATCAGTTTAAATGCTGGCTTGCCAGGTTAACTACATCTTGGTCTGGTTGTTAAGATATCAGATTTTCCTTTTGTTCTTGTTATTTTGGTATATACAAGGAATTAATTGTTCTTTCTTGATATTTACACTGGATTACGTTCTTCAAGGTGCATTTGATGCATGATTAAGCTATTAGGAGTAAGTTGCTGGGTAAACTATTTGTTGTTTTGTTTAGATGACGGATTTGTTTGATGGGTTTGTAATGATATGACTTTGTATGTCCTTTCTCCCAAATGAATGGTAAAGACAGTCTTTCTGCCCTGCCCACCTCCCCTTGTCCACTCCGCCCCAAACTCATCCCACGCAGGCTGTCCTTGACTTCTTTTGTTGTGAGATTGAAAAGTTAGGAGCACAAATGTTCCTCCAGCTTGATTCTAGGCCCATGACATTGATGGTACTAGTCATCCATACCATAGAAGGGGACTATCTAAGAGTGTGCAGCTGTCATTAATGGGAACAAGTATTTGGTCATATTGAACGAGGATGTTGCTTATATGTGGGGGAAGATTATAGCACTTCAAATATAGTGTCTCTAATAATCACAAAGTGCGAGTGGATTATAAGTAGTGATGATCAGAACAATTTGAGCTTAAGCATTGTGTGCGATGGTTATCGGGTCTTGTTTGGATTGAACTCATCAAGTTGTGAGGACCAATACTAATTGATAATGGTTCAAGTCTAGGCTAGGGATGTTACATCAGCATCGATACATACTCTGTCATGAAAATCTTGAAATATTCATTAGCTGAAAAATCCATTTTTGAACAAGTACTTAATACTGCTCTCGCTACATTGTTTAGTAGTGGTTAAAATGAAACTTAATCTCAAGTCATGTCAATCGTTCAAAAATACCTCTAAGTTGTGGGAGATTTTGGAAACTCTTGAACTTTTAACTTATGAAGGGAAACTCTTATGAGTGACTAGTGGGTTACAATTGCCATTAAGGAGGAACATAGGAAATAGAAATTCATGATTTCCATGGATGTTCAGGCTAAGGTCAATATCTTGACTTGATTGATAAAGAATACTAAAAAGAGCAGAAGCAATAAGGACAAAATTAAATCTAAAAGCAAAGTTAAGAAAAATGCAAAGAATAAGCCTTCTCATATTATAATAAGTTGATCTCTAGGACTGCTCGTTCCTGATAGCTCAATAGAGAACTACATAAGGAAACCTGCAAGTGAATTGACCACTGAGAAGTTCAGGTCCGGTGAACTATGACGTATATACAATTTGAATAATTAGTTTGTGGATATGGAAGTCAATTACTTTTATGTATTGACAAATCTCTCTTAACTTTTTACTGCACCTGCATCGTCCTCTAGATGAGTCTGGACTCTATTAAACATGTCTCTGATGTGATGAATAATGTTTTATTTAGATCTATATTTGCAAGGTCTTAACTTCGACTTTTCCATATCCTATCTTAGTTATTGTCTTGATGAGATGAATCCAAGAGAAATCATGTCAATTTGATGTCATTACAAATTGTTATATATTTTTTATCGTTGTGAGTTAAGCTTGTCATTAACCTCTAATCATCATCATTAGGACTAATAATCATGATTAGGGAGGCTAGCGGTGATTAATGTTACTTAGCATGATTAGGGAATACTAGTCATATATTAATGGAAACCAATCATAGTTACGAATAATTGGTTGTGATATTGCTAAATAAGTGTCATTCGCAAAATCACTGGGATACATGGCCGAAACCATGGGTTATTAATCCATGATTTTCTCGATGACATGGCTAGTGAATGGGATGCCATGAGACTGCACCGTGAGTGGTTTGTGATTCGCTTGTCTTGTTGCTTTGGTAATGAGTGTAATAACATGTAGGCATGGAGGAGGTCAATATATACCTTCCCTATCCCTTCATTTTCTACACATCCATTTTATACTCTCCTCTCTCCCTAAAGGCTAGGGTTGAGAGGTTGGGAGAGGGAGAGAGAAGCAGTGAAGAAGCACGGAGGAAGATCTATCAAGAAGAAAAGGAGGAAGGCGTGAGCTCTCCTAGCAAGCTTCAAGCAGGAGGTAGGTAGACCTAGCTTGACCTAGTAGCTTTTCAAGTCCTTTTTACATATATCGGTATTAACATATAATGAAGGAACCTGTGCATAGCCCTTTCTAGTTGAGGGGTCTTTGCCATTAGTGAACATGCGATCCCTTACATTATTCATCCTCCTATTGTATGAGGCATACTGATTTTCACCATATCCTGATAATAGTGTTATTATACGTTATGGAAGCTTGAGGTGCGAATTGAGGTAGATCGGGGTTGCATAAAAATTAACCCACTATGAATAAAATCTTTTTATTTGTTGTTGGGTTTTCAAGGTAAATCAAATTCAATTCTTGATTTTGTGTTCTTTATCACAAAGAATATTTACATGCTTATTTATAAGAAACTTTTGGTTGATTGGTTAATATTTACATCAAACTTTTATTAAATTTGAAAAGTGTGATGATATATACATGCATTTAGTATGATTAATGAAAGTTAGGTGAACAGTTGGATCTAAAACCTACAATCTTCTAAATGCATGGTAGGTTAAAGGGCACATCACTAGTTGAGAGAAGAGATGCCTATTTCTCTAGACAACATGTGTTCAAGCATAAGTTGTGTACTAACATTGGAAATTGTCGATGTAAATAAAATTTAAAGTCTTTTACCCGAATTAGCACCTCGAAGGATATCTAAAAGATAGGAAATATCTCATTCATCTTCAGTCTCTTCCCATTTATAGAGCACTACCATTCTTACTGTCAAAGTGCCAAGTCAAACCCCGATCTGCCATGATCCTGAGATGTATTGAAGAAATTAGTTAATTCTTATTCAGCTTATCATGATGTACATTGAAAACTTGATTCGTGAATGGTTTTCTTTTTGCAACCTAGTATTACGATCGAGAGATTCAACTTACTATGGCTGCGTTTGGTAGGTGGGGTGGGTATGGACGGGTCACCCATCCCCAACCTTGCGCGCTACACCGGATGGGCTCTTGTTTTGGTGAATATCGGTGCCACTTGCTCTGCCTGACAACCTCTGCCTCATCTGTCACATCGGGCCTTGAATTTGACCCGATTTTATGGAACACAACGCCAACTTCCCCTTCCTCTGCCCAAAAAAGCGGACATGAAGCTTCTCCCTTTCGTCTCCTCATGTCCCCTTTACTCCTCCTTTTCTAGTCCTAGCATCAGCTACTACTTGATAATACGATGCGGAATCTCACCTTCACTTTGATGCAGCACACACGCCTTCTCATCCCCAGCACTGCCTTCCTCACATACATCCCATCATCCACAACTGTCCAGCTCCATGATGGAGCAACATGTAACTTCCTGTGAGTACACAACGCCCTCCGTGTCCCCTCTACCATTGAGGGGCGGAAGGAGGTCACGCCGGATCCAGGAGGACATCTCCCCTATAAAATATGTGCCACAGTCGTGTGGGCATTCTATGCTCTGGCATACGCAGGTATACCTGTTGGAGAGGACGAACGACTGCAGATTGTGAGGAGCCTGAGTTGTTTACTTGGAAGGTACTTCTTGCAATCTCTCGTTTTCTGCTGTGATCGGAGTTGTGCTTGGTGAAAATAATCGGAGTTATGATTGATCGATCGACACGTTCTATGACCTTGTTATTACAATAGCCAGGGCTTTCTTTCAATCATTTATTACCCACATTTTTTTAGACTGATCAAGGGAATTGGTTTATCAACCGATTGATCGATCCCCTACTATGTCTTGACCGACCTTTATTAGAAATGTGCTTGCCTTGGATGAGCAAGGCGATTGGACGGGGCATAATCTTGCTCTGTTGGGGATGTTGTTTATTCATTTGTTATCTCATTGGTTATCTCATCTGCTTTATGTGCTTCAGATGGGTTTTAGCCTGTGGACGGGCAACCGTCGCCGACAATGGGGCGATCGAGCTTGATCCATTTTCTATCTTTCAAAACGTATCCATGAGATTGAATGAGTTCAAACAAGCTCCTTGCCTATCCTCTTTGTAGAGGATTCCGTCCATTTTATTCTCATTACTGGCATTGCAGATTTTAGATATTTTTGTGAGTAATTCGATGTTTGTTTGATTTCATTTATATGGTGTGAGAAATGATTTCTTGTCCAATTTTCAAACAGTGAGGTTATGCCTATTTTCCGATTGTTGGCTAAATCTTGAGAGCTATATAAAGCCGAGTCTCTGAGTTTGATGTTGGTTAGCCTCTAACATCATCAAAATCCCGCTATATGGATAACATCCATAGACAAGGATCGAGAAGGAAGCCATATTGATACAATTACATATCCACGAAATCCAAAGATACTTTGATAAATTGATAAATTATTAAATATCTTACTGAAGTTGATCCTATTAAACAGAAATCTGTAATAAAACAACTCTTGAAATCAATTGGGGTAGACATATGAGTAACACTATAATAAATCAACTCTTGAAATCTGTAATAAAACAATTCTTGAAATCAATTATGGCAGAACAATATAAGACGTATGGGGTTGCATTACAATTTTTATAACTTCTACAAGATAGGTTGTGCAGGGCTGGATTCCTGTAATATATCAGTTGTCTAATGCGATGTAACACTCCTTTGTTCGTCATGTTTCCTATTCGTTATATCTTGCATTAGATGCACAACTATATGTTCGATTCCGTTTGTTGTCACATATTACATTCTCTGAATATCTTGTCTACAAACTTAAGCGCGATGTCTACGAGATTGTCACATGGTGAGAGAGTTACCTCCGAAGCAACTGAGTGTCCGGAGACAGTTGTGGTCGAAAATGCGCACTGGAATCCAGGGTTGGACATGATTTTTTTTGATGCCATGTTAGAGCATGAGTCCTCGTGGGCTGGAAGCACATTCACAGTCCCCAGATGGTAGATGATTGTGTCAAGGGTCAACCACGTTAGTTGTCTCCACTATAGCAAGGAACAATTGATGTATAGATGGAAAAACTTGAAGGACTACGCAACTTACCTTTATCTTCGCAACAAGTCTGGCTGAGGCTGGGATGACATCTACAACAGGCCGATTCCTCCGTCAGACTCCGCTTGGTTTGAGGTAACATCTTTGTTCATAGGTTGCAGATAAATATCGCAAATATCACGAACTCTGATAATTTCATTCCTCATATGACTATCAATAACAACTTGCAGATAAATATCGCAAAAATCGCAACAAGCCCTTCCTTTACTTTGGTGACATTAAGAGGTTTCTCAGTAAAGACATTGCCACAGGAGTGCACGTCACCTCCTCTCGACCACGTGGGGACAACCAAGTAATTGGAGCATCTACCTCGTTTCCCCATTCAAGCCAGTGAGAGCTAAATTTTTACGAGAACCTTGACGAATGTATGCCCGAAGCCGAGGACGAGGTGGAAGGCAACGACGAGGTGACCCCTACTCCCTCCTCTCGGAAGATAAATACATGTGCGGGAAGGACCAATAGCAAGAAATCGAAGAGTGGAGGGTCGAGGTCCCTAGCCGGACAGGAGACACTAGAGATTTTCTAACTTCCTTGTCCCAAAAAATAATTGAGAGAAGAAATGGTCCAGATGAGGTAGCCCATGCTGCATGCAAGGAGATAAGCGCCTTGCGTCCAGACCTTGACGTAGAACAGTTTGAGAAGATTGCAAATAAGTTAGCGACAACAAGTGGTTAGAATGTTTACAAGCTTCTCCGTGGTGATCCAGCAAAGCTGAATGCATGGAGAGAAAGGACAATTTTGCATTGAGGACCCCCAACCTGCCATTATCATTTCATCTAGATGCTCTCTTCTTTTAACATTACCTATTGTCTGAACTCCTAGAACCTTTTCATGACTGGTATTTGAACTTTCTTAATGGAAGACATGTGTATGATGTTGGGTAGCCTTAACATGTTTGTTTGCAGGGCTTGGGCAGATAGAAATGCGCATCATTGTTAACAATTTTTCTTGCAGGTGGTGGGTTTTAGGCTTGGATGACGTGAACAACTCTACTTGCAAGGCTTATGCAGATATAATTGTTTTCCCGCATGGCTTATTCAAATAGAATTGTTTTCCTGCAGGGCTTAAAAGTCCTTCATGTTGGATAACATGAACATGTTTTCCCGCAGGGCTTATTCAGAACAGAATGAGCAGCTATGTAAAAAATGTTTGTTGCAGGTCGTGCATCGATATGGTTATTGTAAATAATTTTTCTTGCAGGTGGTGGGTTCTAGGCTTGGATGACGTGGACATCTCTACTTGCATGGATTATGCAGATAGAATTGTCTACTTGCAGGGCTTATTTAGATAGAATTGTTTTCCCGCAGGGCCTAAAAGTCTTTCATGTTGGATAACATGAACATGTTTTCCCGTAGGGCTTGTTCAGAACGAAATGAGCAGCTATGTCAAAATTTTTTGTTGCAGGTCGTGCATCGATAGGGTTATGGATGCATTGTGCGAGTTGCACTGGTACTTAATTGATGCATTATGCGAGTTGACCAATCACCCCTGCGCCTTAGTTTCATTGATGCATTGTGCGAGTTGTGGTGGTACTGAATTCCTTTTATTCGATGGTAGGTCTTGATTTTGCTTTAGTCCTTTGATAGGGATGTCACTGTGGAATTACAATCCTTTTGCAGAATTTGGAGATGCAATCCTAGTAGCATACATTGGAGTAGTCGGAGCTCTTGTGATAGAGGAGTGGGAAGCAGACGACAGACAGATCCCTCGTCCGTTGCATACAAGGCCTCTAACCAGCCGAGAATGGATAAAAGAGATGCTAGCTGGGCATGACGACCATGCTTTTCAAAATTTCAGCATGAAACCTAACATGCTGAGAAGGCTTGTTCATATCCTATCAGAGCATGGCTTGACACCGACACGACATATGGATGTCGATGAGTATGTTTGTATCTTTCTGTATGCATTCGCAAATGCACATTCCAATAGAGTCATTCATGAGGCCTTCCAACATAGCGCTGAGACCATATCACAACATAACATTCTCGCGAAGATACTAACTCTGGAAGGAGAATATATACGACTAGCAACACCCGTGACTTCGGAGATAATCATATCGAACCCTCGATACTACCCTTACTTTAAAGTAAATTATCTGCCTACAATACTTTCCTATTTAGGGACCTTCCTCTTTTCTCAAATCCCCTCAATACCGCAGGGAGTTATCGGAGCTATTGATGTGGTGTACATTCCAGATCAAGTCGATCCGGAGGAACAAGGAGCATATCGGTGCAGGAAGTTATTTACGGCCCAGAATGTTATGGCCGTTGTTGACTTCAACCTATGTTTTACCTATGTGGTCACTGGTTGGGAGGGTTCTTGTGCAGATATGACCGTACTTCGTGATGCAGTGGAGAGTGGCTTGTTTGTCGTCCCAGAGGGCTGCAAGTACTTGTTGGATTGCGGATACACCAATACCGACACATTCCTAGATCCGTATAGAGGTTCCCTTTATCATCTTCCTGCCTGGAGGACTCGTGGGAGTTTGTACGAAAACCATAAGGACTTATTTAACCATCGCCATGTGTGTCTTCGTAATGTAGTGGAACGTACATTCGGGGTATAGAAGAAAAGATTCCGTTGCCTGCGTTATATGCCGGTTTATCCATTCAACATACAAAGGGATGTTGTTAGGGACACATGCATAATACACAACTTCATACAGCTCAATGGTGGAGATTCAATATCCGATGATGACGAGGAAGAGGTCTTGTCCGAGGAGACGGACGAAGAGCAGCATCGGGTTTTGGGCATACTACGTGATGATATTAGTCATGGACATGTGTTGCGAGATAGAATTGCTAATGATATGTGGAATAGTAGACGTATTTCTACCTTTTGAAACTTTACATTCCGGTCACTTATATAACACGCTTCCTATGTGATGTAAATGTATAATTTTAATATTATTTTCCCCTAACTATAGGAAAAAAGGAATGGAGTCAACAGCGGAGAGATGCAGTTGTGGATATCCAACGATTCTCAGTTATGAAGAGGGTTCAGAACATCCAGTTAGACGCCTATTCTACGTATGCTCGATTACTCGATGCGACAATCGGAAGCCATATGCGCGTGCCCGCATGACATTGGAAAATTTGACGGATGAATTTTTCTTCATTGTATAGCGTCTGTGGGAACAGGAAACTTTAAATAGGGAACTGTGTCGGAAGGTTGAATGTAGCTTGAAGGAAGTACATGAGAAGGACATCGAACTTGGTTACCTTTACTCTGAGTTAGAGGATGAAGGTGGGCAGAGATCTTCGATGAAGGAAATGATTGAGACACTTCGATTGCATCTGCGAGATGCATGAATTGCGATAGTGGATGACCACGTAGTTGACAAACACTTGATTTGAGTGAGGTTTCTGTAATTTGGGACAACCTAAGATGTAAACGAATTTCAACCTAATCTGGATGCATATCCTATGAAATTTAATTCGCCTTTTAAAAAAATATTTTCGCCTCGTGAAGCAACTATCAACATGTTATCTCAATGATTTAATGATATTCCTCTACATAATATAATACTCAAGGCAATAATATACATAAAACTTTAATTTTCGATATTCAAGGGTATCCTTTTTAACAAAAGAAAGATATCAACTTTAAAATTGATTCCATCCACAATTATAACTCAATCATAACCCCCCTCACTCCAATCCATCATTATATCACATCTTGTCACATCCAACTCCAACCCAACCCTCTTCCTATCCAAACACCTACTATTACAATCGGGTTATCCATCTTACCAACTCTCATTGGGAGGGTTACCTCAGCCCGACCCACACCACCTACCAAACGCAGCCTATGGGTGTCTGTATATCGGTAATAGTTGTTAATTATTAAAAAAATCACTGAAGTAATTAGGATATCATACCAATCTTGGAATATACTGCGGAACCCTGTAGAGTAGTTTGCTTACAGTATTGTACAAGTGTAATAGATTGTTTTTTAACCACAAGCCATGGTTTTAGTTACTTAAACATATGATCAACTAACGGAAGGGCACAAGTGTTGAAGGTACAATAATTTAAGGGGTATAAATGCTAGTGCAAAAAAGATAAGAGCACAACGGTAGTTGCGAAAACTCGAAAGCGTACGTGTGAAAATTTCATTTGTAGATGTATATATTCGCATATGAATATATTCATATATGTATGTATATGTGTGAATATACATAATGCTTGTGCATGTACATACTCATATATGTATGTATAATAATATACATATGTATAGGCACATTTTGATCGCTCATTGCATATGTATTGTTTGCATGTATAGTCATAAGCATACACAAATACAAATATTCATATGTATGCATATCAATTTGTGCGTGTCTGCGTATGCAAATATATGTTTTTCCTCTGAATAACGTACATGTGTGTGTATTACCTATGTGCGTACGTGTGTGTATATATGCACTGTATTATTATTCTTAAATTTCAGGGGCCTGTTGCCTCCTAGGTTTTTCTGTTGAATACGGAGTTTAGTACTTGTACTTCATTATAGGGAAATTTCTTACTCTATGTCCACCCTTTTTGGAGGGTCTCCTGCATAAATCTATGCAACTAATGTTTTGATTGGTGGGAGAGTGCTTGATCATGCGAACATTGAAATGTATCGAAAGATATAAATGATTCATGCTAATGCTGGCACCACCTACGTAGAGATAAGAATATTCCATGCCGTTTCACCCTCCACGACGTTGCATTCCTGCTTCGAAAGAAAACAAATCCCTTTTATCCACTTATGTTTTATCCAATTGCCCTAATGAAGCCGCTGACACCGTAGCCAATGCCAGGTTTACAGAAGCAATATGTTTATGGTCAGGCTTAAAACATGCCGTGAACAACAAAAAAATCAAGAACTGTCCTCTCTTCCTGGAAGAATAAGTTTATACTTCATACATTTTAAGATTAGAAACATCATTTGGATATGTTTTTCTTGAAGGGAGGTTTGATTTCGTACATCACGGAAATGAGGAAAAAAACAAATCAAATTCATAAAGAAAGATGTTCATCGTTTAAGATCAAGGTACCTCATCCTTATTGCTTCGAGAGAGAACGGGAGAGATGAAGAGGAGAGAGGGCTCCCTTGGCGAGGGTTGTGCTCGGATGTTCCAACTCCTCCCCATGGAGGTCGGCATTTATAGAGCGTGAAAGCCCCCTCGCGAAGTGCCTCCTCTTCCCCACACCCCATGGTTTGGTCTTCCGAAAGACCCGGTTGCCGTAACCGTCGGCCGCATAATCGCCGATGGTGGTTCTTGACCATGCGGTTATCGGACCGTTCTACATCTCCCACTTGACCGCATTGGTCAAAACTTTACACTCCCGTGATTCGTGTAGTGCATAGAGATGTTTGCAGTTAGGTTCGTTATTCATGAAAACCTCTTCCTTGACTCATGCATTTCCGAGTCTCATTAAACCAACATGTTTAATGTACGTGTTAGCTACTATTCCCTTGGTTAGATAATCAGCTAACATATCACTTGTTGCTATATCAGTTATTGTAATTTCTCATTTTGCCACTATATCTTGTATATAGTGATATTGGATTTCAATGTACTTTCCTTTATAATTATTAGCCCCACTATTGACCAGACTTATTGTAGCTTGATTATCACAATACATTTCAATTCGTCCTTTGACCAATTCCAAGCTTAAGTTTTCCAGAAAGCATTTAATTCAAACCGCATGAGTGGTGGCCATGCTACATGCAATGTATTCTGCCTCCTGTGTACGTCTGGATGCACATCCTTGTTTCTCGCTACCCCAAGAAACAGTTGCTCCACCAAACATGACTATATAACCATAATGTAGATTTCCTATCATCCACATCCTCTCTGAAATCTGCGTCAGAGTATCCTACTACTTCAAGTGATTCAGCTTGATACACTAGTTTCAGATGCACAACCCCTTTCAGATATAGAAGAATCCTCTTTACAACTTCCCAATGTGCTAGTCCAGGATTACTTTAGTATCTACTGACCAGGCTAACTGGGTAAGCCAAGTCATGTTGAGTGCACATCATTGCATACATCATACTTCCAGGAAACGTTGCCTTTCTGATTTAAAAAAATAGAAAATGACTAGGGGACGTTGCCTCGGGTTCCAACAGTATCCAATTCGTGAATGCAGTCGTCTTCTCGTAAAAAAATAAAAAGGGATACCTCGAGAAAACCCTACACATGTTTGCTGTTGGGCGACAACGACGACAGTCAAGGAAGATGGATGGGCATTGTTGGTGTCAAAGGAGTCGATGATCGAGATCGGATCGCAAACACAGAGCTCTGATACCAGTTTAAGATCGAGGTATGCCTCCCTTGTTGCTTCGAGAGAAAATGAGAGAGGAGAGCGCGAGTGATGAAGATGCGAGTTGGCTCCCTTGACGAGGGTTGTGCTCGGATGGTCCAACTCCTCCTGATGGAGGTTGGCATTTATAGGGCGTGAGAGCCCCCTCGCAAAGTCTACCCTCTCCCCCATGCCCCACGGTTTGATCTTCCGAAAGATCCAGGAAGATGGGAGAGGGCTCCCTTGACAAGGGTTGTGCTCGGATGGTCCAACTCCTCCCGATGGAGGTTAGCATTTATAGGACATGAAAGCCCCCTCGCGAAGTCCGTCCTCTCCTCCACGCCCCACGGTTTGGTCTTTCAAAAGATCCGATCACCGTCACCATCGACCATGTAATCGCCGATGGTGGTTCTTGACCACACGATCATCAGACTATCTACACATCGTGAGTCTCTTGAAGCATGAGATAAGTGACCTCCTGAATCAAGTCCGATCTGATGAAGCTTGATCTCACGAGTATGATGATGACTTGTGTTGTTCTACATCCTGATTTTTTTTACACAAAATCAGGTCCTCCTTCATGTACACAAAGCATGAGGAAGAAGGCGACTACTTTTAGAATGACCAAGCCAAAGAGGAAGAAGATGAGGCTATGAGAAAATGTGGCTGGCTATAGTTTATTGGAGTAGACGAGGACAACAAAAAGAGGGCTTCTCTTCTTTTTCTTCAAGACAAAGATGGCTCTCCTTTTTTGGAATTGGGATTATGATAATTGGTTAAAGGAAAAGAGGGGCCAAGCTCCTCTTTAAATATCATAGTGGGCACCCATGGAGAGTCCTACTCTCGATGGGATGTCCTCCAAAGTGGTCCCTTCATCTAATTTCTGATGTCTATGATGGATTACTAATCCTTCAAATAGCTAACAACAAATCTGCAAACATTATCATCTAAAGTTAAATACTAATAATGGAGTCCTAAATCGTGTTGGTAGGAGATCAACAAATTGATTTCCAACCAACATGGTAGACACGCATGGTGGACCCTCCATGTTGGCTCTCTTATTTTCAATTCCATTAAGAAGTTGACATTTGATTTAATTATCACTTGATTAATTAAGCTATAAATGATTACATTTGAATATTTATAAAAACATCCTCCCAACAAATGAATCCAATTCATTACTAAAAAAATAGATGTAAATCTAATTCACATTTAATTATGTGAATCATGTTCACACAAGTCTTGAATTTATATGAATCACATTCATATAAATACTAATTATTATGAATTCATATTCATATTAATTGATCGCCAATAATGCAAATCATTTTCACATATCCTTATATCTATGATAATAACAACTATTATCTTAATATTATTTTCTCAATGTATATGTCTTAATCCAATTGGAACTCGTGAGTAGCATGCATAAATACTTGGAGATTATGTCAGGTAAATCATATATTCCATGTATAGTGACTTGAAAATACTTTTCCATCTATTTTTTAGGGTTTAAGTAACTGAACAATGGAGTCACTAAAATCCGTCGGGTTTCATGACTCCCTCAAAAAGAAATTGTTAGCCATAAGACGAATCATTTCTACAATAAATGTTATTTTAATCTTTGATATATCAATAAAGGTTATTGGTTTATTTGACTCATTGTCTAAGATTAAATGAATGAATGCACTTGTAAGGTCCTCTAGTACAATTAGTATACACCATGACCATCTTAATAATCATACAACTGTTGATTCGATGGTTGAATCATATATGCTATTGATGTTAGCCATGTGAGCTCGAGACGAACCATTCCTACAATAAATATTATTGTAATGTTAGATTTATCAATAAAAGTGATTGATTTTTCACACCCTATCTGAGGTTAAATGAATGAGTGCACTATAAGGTACTGTACCATGGCCATCTTAATGATCATACAATTGTTGATTCAATAATTGAATCATAAAGGCTGGTGCTTAGATGAATATCTAAGGAGTTAGATTGAGGACTCATCAAGCACCGTCAAATGATTATTAAGATATGATCTCCAACCTAAGTAGGAGACAACAATCCCTTTTTATGAGGTTGATATCTGACCGACCTCTTGATGCATGTCCTCTGCATGGGAAAAGAGTTTCAGAAGTGTCTGATTAGTTAGGTCAAGGAGTTGACTTAACGAGATCGAGATAACCAAAGTCCTATGTCGTATGCTGTCACGATATAGGCACATATCCTCTAACCGGATACAGATGTGTTACTATATGTCTAAGTATGTACATTTGACATACCAATAGGTTGATGACCTAACCAATGTCTATACACAGGCGATATGGTGTGCATATAAGGGTATATGAGTAATACAATCTCTCAAAGGGATCATGCAGGTTCACTTGTGAAGCAGAAGACATGAGCTCACTCATGAGGTATTGAGACCGATTAGATTCCACGCATGGTCATCGTGCTTTGGAAGCATGACAAGAATTTGTAGATGCAATATATGCTTTGGGAAAGCATATGATTGATACCAATTCCTAATGACCAAGATTGAGAAACTTGATGATAAAACCCTAAAGACGACAATGTAAAATTGATCTATATCTTCGGATTTATCATAGGTCTTCCGGCATGCAGGATGTATAGGTATTGGGAATACCTGAGGGTGATGTGATCATAAACTATTGTATAACCATGATGCTTCCATTCCGAGGGAGTGATGAAACATGTCTGGATTTTAGCGACTCCTATCAGTAGAGAAGTAACATGATCTTTGTCCAAGTTTTGGACATCGAACTAAATGAGACTTAGATGCAATGAGAAGATAAATTTTATGTTCTTGATTTAATAAAGCATCTATGAGAAGCCCATGAGATCTGGATTTGAGATATGATCTCAATATCCAAAGTCACTATACGTGGAATGTACAATCGCCCTATCCTTATCTCCAAGTATCTGCATAGAAAGCACATTATTCTTGAAGGAGTTCAAGAATAATTCCATAGTTGAATTATATCTAAGCAATAAGAAATGGATAATTAAATGTAATTTAATTATCATGAATAATGTGAATTTGATTCATATTATTTGAATGCATAAGAATGATGATCCAATAATTATATGTGATTTAATTATTATGGATAAGAATAATGCAGATAGCAATACCTAAATTATTCACAATATATTATAAGTGTGATTTATAATGTATTAGAGAGTTTATTATGATTTATATTTGTTGATTAATTATTGGTGTGAATTAGATCCGCATTAGATAATTAATTGAAAATATAAATCACATTTTATTTTAGGTTGTGAATGTGATTCATAAATTTCAAATGGCAAGATTGCAATATCCACAAAATAATTATGAATTATTTTTTGAATAATTTACAACAAGTGTTGTTGTAAATCTAGGAGATTTCCAAGGAATAATGCAATCTCATGAGATTGCATGAGATTCCATCTTCCAAGTTGGAAGGGTGGACGTCAACCAAATCCTATAAGGAAAGGGTGGCCGTCCACTCTATTATATGGGATGGTATAATTTCGATTTCATTTTCTCCATATGCGATCGATTTAATTTTAGGATTAATTTATATTGATTTATCAATATATATTTATTTTAATTTAAATTAATTATTGTTGTGTTTTTACAACAAAATCTTGACCATTTAAAGAAGCACAAATCAATCTCGTCCATTGATTTTGTGTAGTCCATGAATTGTGATCCATGGACTCCCAAAATCCTATATAAGAAGAGGCACCCCTTGCTATTCTATTTTACAACAACAACTCTTGTAACATCAATCTCTCTCTCTCTCTCTCTTCTCCTATTCATTCTCACGTCCTCTCTCTCTTTGGGTGGCTGTCTACCCAAACCCTAGAGAGGAGACCCCATCGTCGTCGCATCGCCGTTGTAATGTTGCCACGACCGCCCTTCATTTTCCATCTTCTTTGACGCGCTTCACTCGTAAAGAATACGTACGATCTCGTGTGACGATATGAGGAGTTCTTTGCTTGGATCAACTATTTGGATTGCGAGAAGAGCGTGATTCATCCCCACGCTCGCAAGCGTCTCCTCCTCAGATCAGACTTGAGACATGATGTCTCTTCTCTTAGAGGCTTGATTGCAGCCATGCTACGAGATGTATTCCTTTATCTATTATGTGATTTAGATGAAACGATCCAAGAAGTGTTCTTGGATCATATGGTTTCATCGCATGAAAAATTTTAAGTCCACTACATCGAACAACTAGTGCGGCTAGTCGTTTTCGATCATATATGGTACGATCCTCACACTTTCATGATGCTCTTAAGGATTCTTCCATATCCTTCAAGTGGTATTAGAGCCTTAGTTCAGAGTTTTTGGATATGATCCATAAACCCAGGAAAACTGGGGTTCATTAGGGTTTGCGAAAATTTTATCGCATTTCTTTTTTGCATCCGTGTTTAGTGAATAGTTTCGGCCCGATTTAGATCTCTTAAACATGAAATTATAACTTGGTTTTTTTCCCCATTAAATAAGGAAATCGTGGAATTTGAGTTTGTGTGATTTGGAATCCAATTGCTCTAGCTATGATCATTTTAATGAACATGTATCTACTCTTCCGGAGATGACGAATTTTGACGCAATTAAAAGGTTAGTTACTATTTTGAAAAGCCTAGAAATGTATGCTAATTACTTGACTTCTGTTGTAAATCAAATTAACAAACTTTGGAAACTTATTTTGCATGATTTGGATTTAAATTGATTGAGATATGCTAATTTTAGTAAGTGGGGGTCACTACTGAAAATTACATTCCTAATAAAAAACCTTGTAATTGTCATTTAATCAATTAGTGAAATTAATGGTTAATTTCTTGGAATAATTATGTATAAATATTTGAGAAATATTTTATTGATAATTATTTCATTAAATGACATTGCCTTGACTAATAATTGATATAGATGATCAAGATCACAATTGATTACATGATATTCTTCCAACAAACAAACTTGCTTGAATAAGATTGGGAATTTGTTTAGCAAATTTCCTTATAATAAAAATTTTGATTATAATTATATGGTATAATTTCAGTTGAAAAATCGATTATCATCTCAAGTACATAATGACCAATTTGACATTATCCTTTCCCGAGGCGGATATGGTATCTAGTCAGGGAGCGTTGGGATAGCAGGTTGCACCGTGTGCAGTCTGTCCCACTCACGTCGGTACTGGCCATGAAAACATGTAGGGAAGGGATAATACTGGAGAGATCATGATGTATTTTCTAATTATTAAAGTTTAAAATAATACGTACTTTGAGATTATACCATCCTTTCAAGTAACAATCAAGTTTGTTGATTGAATTGGATTGATAATTGATTTAATGTGATTAAATTAATTATGTCCAATTATAAGCACTCTATTATGAATAGATGTGTATTTCCCTTGGAAGAATTAATTGTATGAATGCGATTCATTATAATTAATTAAAATTTAAATATGAGATGGAGGATCACATGAGTGACATCCATGGTCTCCCATCAAGGCGAAGGGTTCTGTCGCCAGTGATTGTATGTAGGAGACGCCTGTCCGAAGTGGCAGCTTCTGCATACAAGTGCATCTGGATTGGGCTCTTTGCTTCTCGAAAGAGTAAGGCCGTATATGTAGTGACCCCAATATCGTGTCCTCATATTATTGGGGCAATATTGGATAGCGAGTTTTAAGCATGTTGATGGTTGGTTCAATTAACGACGGGTCAACATCATCTTAGGAGTGGTTGGCTCGGGTGTTAAAGACCGAATTGGGAAATGCAAGTTGGACTTGCAAGGCGGAATGTGTTCCCACGTCTTTTTATCCGAGTTACAAGTTCTCATATTATTGGGATGTGAAAAAGGTAAAATGGAGATCTCATTTCTTACTAGAGATATAGCGGTAAGTATATCTCTTGCTTTGAAAGTAATTAGGGAATGGAATTTCAAAGTTGAAGAAGCAAGACTAATTTGATTAAAAAATCCTTAATCAAAGTTTTTAAATTTAATATATAATTATTTATATGTTCTAATATAGTGCATTCTCAATTTCAGAAAATGAAGTCCATGAACCCACTTAGTAGGCTTATGGAGGTCAATCAATTGACCAAACCAAATTATTCGATTTGGATATGAAATTTAGATCTTATCCTTTCTGTTGAGAGCATCTCCTATTTACTGTCAAAGGATATATACACATTCCCTAAAACTCCGGAAGAAATTTCCTTTAATGAGAAATATGATAAAGATCATAATTTGACAAGGTGTTACATTCTGGGTTCATTGTCCAAGGTGCTGCAGAAGCAACATGCGAAGATGAACACTTTCCATGATATTATGACGAATCTGAGGGAAATATTCGGTGATGTAAATCATACACAACATAATAATATAATGAAAGAACTTATTCGCTGCAAGATGCAGGAGGGGACCTATGTCCGAGAGCATCTACTCAAAATGTTTGGGTACCTTTCTTAGTTGGAAACCTTAGGAGCTGACATGGATGCAGATATTCAGGCTGACTTCATTCTGCTGTCGCTCCATAAGTCTTTCAACAACTTTATTGTCACATTCCACATGAACAAAGTTGATTATATTAACACTGGGCTATTGGCTACATTAAAGTCCGCTGAAGAGGTAATGACGAAGGATGGATCCTCTGACAGTGCAATAGTTGCAGAAGTCAATGGAAAGCGCAGTCGGAAGCAAGGTTCTCGGAAGAGACCAGTCCAGAAGAAAAATAAGAGTCAAGGAGTTGGCTCACCTTTCAATGCATCCACGTTGATAGCATCGAAGAAAACCGATGTTTGTCACCACTGCAAGAAGCTGGGGCACAGGAGGAGTAATTGCCCAGAAAACCTGAAGTCTGCCAATAAAGATAAAGCCCCTGCAGGTATGAAATCTACTTTCATCATTGAAACTAATTTTATCGTTGGACGAGAAGGAAGTTGGGTTGTAGATTCTGGTACTTCTGTTCATGTATACAATTTTTTGCATCTATCCAGGAAACTAAGAATCTCGAAGTAGGGGAGATAGTCATCCAGATGGGATCTGATGTAAGTGTTGCAGCAGTCGCCTTCGGGATCTGCCGATATCATTATCTAGTGGAAGAGTCCTTATACTTAAAGAGTGTCTTTATGTACCTGAAGTCAGAAGGAATCTTATATATGTATCTAAGCTTGTTAGAAAGGGATATTCTTTCATTTTCTGTAATAAACAAGTCATAAGTTATTATGATAAACATATTGCAGATGGTATTTTGACTTCTGGTGGACTCTATGAATTGTGCATTGATGAACATGCCATGAATGTTACTACCACTAATAAAAATTCTAAAAGATCCAGGGAGGGTGGAAATCATTCGAATATGATTTGGCATCAAAGGCTTGGTCATTTATCTATTGATAGGATTAATAGATTGATAAAAGATGGACCTTTAGATTTTCTGCAGGTTCAATTTTTGCCTACATGCAAACAATGTATTCGAGGTAAAATGACTAGGACGCCTTTTCGTAACAAGGTTACACAATGCGAGGGTATTCTTGACCTAATACATGCCGATGTACGTGGTCTCTTCAGTACCGCGACTCGAAATGAATATCAATATTATTTGACGTTTATTGATGACCATTCATGATATGAGTTTATCTTCCTACTACTTCATAAATATGAAACCTTTGAAAAGTTTAAAGAGTTCAAGGCTTTGGTTGAGAACCAATCTGATAGGAAGATCAATCAGATTCGATCTGACCGAGGTGGCGAGTACCTCTCAGATGAATTCAAGGAATACCTTAAAGAGAATGGAATTGTCTCCAATCTCACTCCTCCTGGAACCCCCCATCTTAATGGTGTTGCTGAAAGATGCAACATGACTATCATGGATATGATCCGTTCAATGATGAGAAAAACACATTTACCACTTAGTTTTTGAAGATATGCAGTAGAGACTACCATATATACCCTAAACAAGATTCCTAGCAAGTCTGTGCCTAAGACTCCTCATGAGCTATGGGATGGAACCAAACCCAATGTTAAACACTTGAAGGTTTGGGGTTGCTTGGTCCATGCGAAGAACGTGGATGCGAGTTAGATAGAATCTCTCTCTCGTGAGTGTTAATTCATTGGGTATGTCAAAGATGGTATTGGGTACCAGCTTTATGATCCTGAGACTCAGAAGGTTTTTGTCACTAGAGATGTAAGATTTCTAGATGATGACTTCCTTAAAGGTCATGACAAAAATGAAGTAGAAGAACTCATTGAATCTCCTGAGGATTCTGAGCTTCTTGAACCAGAAATTGAATAGATAAATAAAAATGAAACACCCATACCTCTTCGAAGAAGTTTGAGGGTGGTTGCACCACCTGAGTGACAAAAAGCCAACAAGCATTCATTATATATGAGATGTGCAAAGATATGACACATCGCCGAAACAAGAACTTCACAAGAAGCCGACAATGATCTTTGGCCGGGTAAATGCTCATTATTCAAAATATAGCCGACAATGCAAATGATCATTATTGAGATTCGAAGCCGAAAGGTGAAAGGAGGTATGGATTCCATGTGTCAGGAGCAACTGACAACGATCCTTCTTCATTTGATGAAGTACTCGCAGATCATGATGTGGATAGATGGATGCTAGCAATGAAGTCAGAGATTGACTCCATGCATAAGAATAGTGTATGGACCCTAGAGGATCCACCTAAAGGGGTAAAACCCATTAGGTGTAAATGAATCTTCAAGAGAAAGAGGGGACCTGATGGGAAAGTAGAGACTTTCATGGCATGGCTCGTGGCCAAAGGCTACACACAGAGAGAAGGCATCGACTACGATGAGACATTCTCTCCTGTGGCCATGCTTAAGTCCATCAGGACACTGCTAGCTATAGCTGCATCTCTTGACTACGACATCTGGCAGATGGACGTCAAGACTGCTTTCCTCAATGGATACCACAAGGATGATATCTATATGGAACAACCCCAAGGCTTCATAATTGAGGAAGGTAAAGTATGCAAGCTGAAGAAATCCATGTATGGGCTCAAATAAGCTTCTCATAACTAGAACATCAGATTTGATGAAACCATAAAGAGTTATGATTTTGTGCAGAATTCTTATGAACCATGTGTGTACAAGGAGTTTAGTGGGAGCACCATTGTGTTCATCGTGCTTCACGTAGATGACATCCTTTCATTGGGAATGATACAAGGATGGTGACTAGTGTTATGATTTCGCTATCCCATACCTTTTATGACTAAAAATGGTTCTCATGCAGAGCCATGGCATCCCGACCAGGCCAAGAGACGATTGACCTGCGAGCATGCATACTTACCGCTCTCACAGATCTTCAGCAGCAACAAGCTGCTATGCGAGATCAGCATGATCAGATTTTGGCTCAACAGATGGAGATTGTTGATAGACAGACGGAAATGGAGCTCTGATTTGAGGAGTTGTCAGATTCCACCTATCGTCCATCTCACGACGACACACACCAGGACCAACGACAGTTGATAGAGGTACAACAACCTCATTTCAATGATCCACTTGAGGAGATACCAGAGCATGGAGCTGAGGATGTAGACTTTAACATGGAGCAGGACCCTGTTGACTTTGTAGATGAGGATGCACACGAGTACTCTGCTATACACAAGCATCAATTAGTGTTCACTTCCTACCAGCGGGCCAATGTGCCCATGTTCGAGGGCACCGGTACGTCAGATGTGACAGAACAATGGCTGAATAAGGTGATGAAGGTGTTGAGGATGATTCACACATCACGAGACACGTGACTATCTTTCATGGAGTACTCACTGACAGATTTCATTGAGAGATGGTGGGATGCAATAGTTTCTAAGTTAAACCGCGATCCTACATGGGACGATTTTGAGACACGATTCAGATCCCACTTCTTTTTCTACAAAGTGGAAGGAGTCCCAGCGTCGTTTGTTTGTAGAGCTTTGTCAGGGATGGATGAAAGCCAGAGATTACTTTGTTCGATACACCGAGCTGTCTCGACAAACACCAGCAGTTGTCACAATTCTAGAGGAGAATCTAGAAAAGTTTATCAGAGGCATGAGGGAAGATGTGCAGGAGAAGTTGATTGGATTTCATACACTTATATCTCTGAGGCTACTGATGCAATAGAGAAGTTTAAGGACATCAAAGAGCAAAGATTTGGGAGTTCGTCTAGAGCGGCGCCTAGACCACAACGATCATTTGGGTCGATTCGTCGACTATTTCAGCAGCAGAGATAAACCAGGAGGTTCTGACCTACAGGTTCGGCATTCTCAGGCAGTGCTCGCTCATCTACATCGACTACCTTAGGAGGAGCACTTGCCAGGCATGTCATAGATTCAGCTCGACCATTTAGGTCGCAGTGAGCAGACAGACCCCCAGCAGGACCGTCTCGGAGCACTGACACGACCACTCCATCTACCAGACCAGTCCAATGTTACTTGTTCCATGAGTGGGGACATTACTGACATCGATGTCCATAAAGATCTGGTAAGCCTCGTCCACAACACAGTCATCACAGCCACATGCACAACATACAGGGAGTTCCCGTGGCAGGAACTCCAACTTCAGGAGGCAACATCACAAACAGACACAGAGTGTGACAGATTCCAGTACCCCACCAGCCAGACATGGTCAACTACACGCAGTGACCGAGGAGCAGGCACGTTCAACAACTACTGTGGTGAAAGGTATGGTCTTAGTCTTGGACCGACCATTCCATGTTTTATTTGATTCTAGAGCAACAAATTCCTTCCTTGCATCGAGATTGCTAGCTTCATTCGGAAGAGTCACAAAGACTCTATCTTCTCCATATCACATATGTGGGCCAGGTGGTCAGTTGTTTGTCATTTCACTGATAGTCAAGCATTTAACAATACTGATTAGCGGTCACGAGATGATCGCAGATTGTCTACTACTACAACTTGATGAGTTTGACATGATTCTAGGCATGGATTGGTTATCAGCTCATCATGCTCTTGTTGATTGTTTTAGGAAGATAGTTGTCTTCATGATTCTAGATCTACCTGAGTTCACTTTTGAGGGAACATTACACGACTCCAAAATGGAGTACATTTCAGTGTTGATATCTCAGAGACTTGTTGATCAGGGTTGTGATTCCTATCTAGCATTTGTTTGAGAGGTATATGATCATGAGACGATGGCACATGATATCTGAGTAGTATCAGGCTACTCAGATGTTTTTCTTGATGAGCAACCGGGATTACCGCTTCAGAGAGAGAGAGAGATCGAGTTAGAAATCACATTACTACCGGATATACAGCCGATCTCGATGGCTCCTTACCGCATGGCACCATCTAAGTTGAGAGAGATGAAGGTGCAGTTACAGGAATTACTTGAATTGAGATTTGTGAGATTGAGCACTTCACCTTGGGGTGCTCCAATTCTATTTTTCAGAAAGAAGGATGGATCCATGAGATTATGTCTTGATTATCAACAACTGAACAATAAAACGGTAAAGAACGTTATCCATTACTGCGTATCAATGATTTATTCGACCTGCTTTAAGGATCTTCAGTGTTCTTGAAGATCTATCTTCGTTCAGGATATCATCAGTTGAGGATTCGGGAGTCTGATATTCTGAAGACAGCTTTCAGGACTCGTTATGGACAATAAAGTTGTGGTGATGCCGTTCGGGCTCACTAATGCACCTACAAGTTTCATGGATATAATAAACCGGATCTTTTGTCCATATTTAGACAAATTTGTAGTGGTGTTCATTGATGATGTACTCATATATTCTCGGAATGAATGTGATCATGCGAATGATCTAAGGATTGTTTTGGACACATTGCGAGAACACAAGCTGTATGCCAAGTTAAGCAAGTGTGAGCTCCGGATATCCCAGGTCTCATTTCTTGGGCATGTCATTTCTGGAGCAGATATCACAGTCGATCCTGCAAAGATAGAGGCAGTCATGTCTTGGGAGCATCCCAAGATAGTTTCTCAGATTCGGAGCTTCCTTGGGATAGCATGCTATTACAGACGCTTTGTTAGCGGATTTTCACGCATTGTTCATCCATTGATACGATTGACATAGAAGAGAGTTCCATTCATTTGTGACGATTCATGCGAGTAGGCCTTCAGGACACTGAAGGAGAGATTGACTACAAAACCTATTCTTGCTCTTCCTTTAGGCACTCAGGACTATGAAGTCTACACAGATGAATCTGGAGAAGGTCTAGGAGCAGTATTGAAGCAGAGAGGTCAGGTGATTGCATACACATCATGACAGTTGAGGCCGCATGAGCGGAACAACCCCACCCACGACTTGGAGTTGGCGACAGTCAGGGGTGCTAATCGAATCGAATACCTTCGAATCCACTGGGATTCTGATTCAATTCATTATAAAATTTTCGAATTCGAACTCGAATCAAATTTTAAACAAATTTGCTAACTTAAATTCGGATTTAATTCATTTTGAATTTCGAATATTCAAATTCAATTCATTTTATTTCGAATTTGAAATGTTAATTGATGTTTTAGAGCTTATACAAATAATATTATATGAAGAAAAATATAATATAAAGATTTTATTATATAATTTTTATTTTTAAATATATATTACTAAGATAAGTTGAAAAATTTATATAATTAAGGAAAATATCAAACCAATACAATACAATGAATAAAAGTACCTAATTTTTACAATTATTACGTGTCTTTTAAATCTAAATCTACTCTTTTTTCTAATATGAAGAAATATATAAATACAATATAATTATATGAGCCTATCAAAGAAATATAATGTCAATGATGAAAAAGTTGAACAAGTTATATTTACCATTGCATGTTACAGCAAGACAATATCAAACTTTTATAGAAAGTTGATAGAAATTAATATTATTTGAAATAATGGAAATAGTAAAAGTAACATAGCAAGATAAAACCTCTTCGTGGGAAGAACTTGTATATCACTCATGTCATGACAAATATCGAATTGACAATGACAATCATCATGTATTGCCATGCAAGGTAAATCAAAACAACAAAAAAGTAGAGAAGAGATATCTAGATAAATTTCTAACCACGACAAATGTTAACGAGGAACTCAAATGAGCAAAACCATCATTTTCAGGTGGTAGGAGAAATGCCGCCATAATCTACCGTGGATTTCTGGGATATTTGGTAGATAATGAAAAGGGGAATGGAAAATATAGTGTAAGGAATGTGGGAACATATAAATAAATATGGAGGTGAGGAATCATAATAACAATCTTAAACATTTGGTCTTTCTTGTATATTTTATTACTAATATTTTTTTACTCTTTTTTATATCAATATTTAGTCTTTAATTAATAGAATTATACATGCATATATATACGTGCATATTAAATTGTTTATGGTTTGGAGTACTTTGCGATCCTCTTAATGCCTCAAAAATTCTGAATAGCATGCTAAGATCGATTATTGTACTTATACAAAGTAACCCATGTCTAAGCTACTGTTACTAAGCTAAAATAAGAAGAAAAGACATAAGCATAGATGTTTTGTATAACTGATGCATGAAGGACCCACATCTATGACTCATTACATATTTCAAAGACAAAACACTTAAAATTAGTTATAAAGGGGAGAAGAAAGAGATTTGGTCTAAGGGGGCCTAATTTTGCATGTACACGCCACACATTGACAAGTCATGTCGGTGTAGCGCGAGAGTATTAAAATCACAGTGGTGAAGTATGGTCATGACAAATCATATCAATGGAACCTAGATATAATTATAAGTTTACAAGTAACCACTTAATCACTGTACTAAGTTGGTTTTAGAGTATCTTTAGATGCTTGCAGATGTTATGCATAGTGATATAATGCAATGCTAAATCCTTCAATGTAAATTACCGTCGTAACTTTTTTAATACATATTCATATATTTTATTCTGCATATATTACACACAGATGAATTCAGTAAATGCATGTCAACCTTTGTATGTAATTATGCAATAATTCCTTGCACAAGAATATTTGGAAAGAATTATAATCGACCCATAGAGGGATTGTTACATGTATGTATGTACTATGTATATGAACACACACACACACACGCGCACACGCACACACGCACACACGCACACACGCACACACGCACACACGCACAACACGCACAACACGCACAACACGCACACGCGCATGCACGCACCCGCGCACGCACGCACGCGCACACGC
>JAZKJV010006601.1:600000-865000 GCA_037367405.1 Ottelia alismoides | reverse complement strand
ATGACCTTGACTCGAGTCTCGAGGATGAGACTCCCTTTAGGATTTTTATATTAGTAACATCCAGGTTCTAATTAAACCCAAACCTGATCTGAATAGGATCCGTTTAACTCAATAAAGTTGTTAGTCGATATTAGATGACTTAAATCAACCAATTGATCGTAGATCAAAAGTTGTTTCGACGAAATTGACCAAAAACCAAGCGCATCGTAATGCATGCCTGAAAAAGTCATGACGCAAATTTGGAAACCGCGAAACAAACTGAGACCACTTAAAAGTCCGACTCGATGAAACAAGACCAATAGAATTGACCGTTCATCAATCGGAGATCCTTTGGTAATTTAAATTCACTAAATTTAAACCAAACTAAAATCCTATCTCAAAAATTTCAGGGATTCAAAACCCAATCGAAAGCATGTCAAAATTATACTCTTTTTGATCGTCGTGCATAGACGATCAAATCGAGATATTGTACATCGAAATCCAAGATTCGAGACGCTTATACATGGGACTTTTGTTTTTCCATATATATGTATACATATAATAAACACATTATATATTTATCTATAAGAATTATATTTTTTGGTGATGTCATGGATGGCATCCTTAGAGATGATTTCATCGATGACACAATAAGGATGATGCCATAATTGACAAAAAAATAGAAATGAGGAAGTTTCTAGGAAATTTCCCCCTCCCCCTTTTCTTTTTAATAAAAAATTATCATCGAAACCTCCACATCCAGCATTCCTAAAACATCTCCCAAAACCCCAACTCCCTTCATCTTTCACAACAAATCTAGCTATAACAGATCAACTACAACTTTTGCATAAGTTATTGCTTTTGGAAATTCATCTCCAAAGAAATATGAAGGTATTGGAACCTCCTTGCAACCCTCTTGTTGCACCCAAAATATGTTGCATGCAATCTAATAAGGTACATTCCTATCTCCATCTTTCCTGCCATGCATGAGTTTTTATACAATTAAATTCATGTTTGTTAAGAATTTTGGGGCTAAGATTAAAAAAATAACTTCATGGAATTCTGATTGATAATTAATATATTTGTAATGAAATTTGGAACCAGTAACATATTAGGAATGCTGGATGTGGGGGTTTCGATGATATTTTTTGTAAAAATTAAGTTATTGAAAATTAAGGGAAATTTTCGCGTTTTGCATTTCTGCCATGACATTCACATACATTCAACATGTTTCCGGATCATTTGTAGTATATTTTCCATATCACCCCCAAGGATTTTGCAATGTTTACAGAATAGTTTCAATTTCCATGTTGTTGTCATTTTTGGAGATCACCAACATCTCTTGTACCATATTTCTAAACTTGTTGCAAGCTTTAAATCTGAAGTATGCTCGCAAATCTCAATTTCATTCAACAAATGTACCTGCAGCCATATCTACATGCTAGTCAATCATAACATGAGTAATATCACGTTCTGTTTTCTGTTTTTCTGTTTTTTTTGATTCCATCATTGAGAAATATCCAATAATACAGAATCTAAGGTACTGAAGATGGATATAAGTAGCATGTCACTCCCATCTTTTGGTTAGATCGTGAAGACAATTAAGACCAACTATACCCAATGGTTATGGATCTTCCTAATATCGGTCATAAGATAAAGGAAATCACGCCTTCTCATGTTGATTTCCTTAGACCAATCCTACTAGTTGAACTTAAATACCTTGGTAGAGCTTAGAGGCTGTGGCAATTCCTTAAAAAAGTCATTGAACGGTTCAGGCCAGCTGTAGAAGTTTGATGACCAATTGCAAATCTTTGAGCCATCTAAATTTCATGCAACGGATTTTTATTCAGAGATGAGTGGTGCTGTGTGAAAAATGTAATCCATTTAAATAGAGATCTGGCATCTGTAAGCTTTATATATCTTGAGATGGACACCAACTGCAGGTGTCCCCACTTTTCTTTTTACTAAAAAAAAGTCCCCTCCCCTTTTTCTATTCTTTTCTCCAACAAATCCTATTCCCATTTCTTTCTAATTCCAGTAGTAGGTTCTCCCCTCTTCTCTTCTTTTTCCTATTTCTTCCATATCTCCACCTTCCCAACCTTCTCTCTGCTGCATAGCACTGCTCTTGCTGCTGGAAGCTCCAATATTTGTAGATTTGGGGTCTAAAGAGAGTTCATTGCTGCTGGGGTCTTCCCTTCAACAACTAATGCATGCTTGTGACCTCTAGTTTGGAGATCTAAATCTGCAAGGTACAATCCTATTACCTATTTCTTACTGCCATACATGCTAATTACACATTTAATTTCCAAGCTAAGTTTTCAAGCTCTTAAATTCCAAAGATGGAACTTGAAGTTATGAAAAACTTCATACAAAGATCTCTACCTCAATTTAGAATCTATGCTCCTGTTTGGAACTAAAATAAATTTTTTTAAAATTATATTCTGATTCTCTGCTCCTATTTGGAATTTAAATAAAATTTTGATTTAAATTTATGCCCTGATTTTCTGCTCCTGTTTATAGTTAAATTAAAAATTTTTTAATTTGATTTAAGAAATTTATATTCTATTTTCTGTTTCTGATTTTTTTAAAAGAGTGTGGGATATCAGATCAATTAGGATATCTACATTCCATCTGTTTTCCATGATCAAATCTAGACATATAATCCTACTGCATTTTGTTTGAAATGGTTAGGAGTTGGATGATTAATTGATATCTTGAAGTGCCTATACGTGTGTTTATTCAGTACCTCAATACCATGCACAAGAGTACTTATAATATAGGATAATAGTTATCATAGCACTGCATTAACTCAACCAGAATATGTACATATTTCTTTTTTAAAACCTAGAATATGCATCGAATTATTGGTTGAACATCGTATCCCAGTTAAAGATATTAGATGGTATATTTTGATAACTATAAAATTATTCTTTTATAATATTCTGGAAGTTGAGAATCATGTTTCCCTGTTTGTTGAGTCTGTAATGGTCTATTAATAATTGTTTCACCTATGAAAGCATTGTTTTCCAAAAGACATTATTGTGCACATAGTCTATAACAAGCACGTTTTCTTCCTCTATATGTCCAATTATTATTAATATTATTATTAAATAATTGAATCATAACTTATTTTATTTTTGTAAGAGACTGTATAATAGATAATTCTCCCTAAGAGAACTCCTACTTTGTTGGATGTTTAATCCATGTTATGTGCGGGGATTTATATCTAGACATGGTTGTGTACATATAATAAGGAAATAAGATAAGATTGTACTTTGATATAATCAAGTACCTTATTAGACAAACTCAATCAAGATTTTGTATAAATTGTATGCCATCTCTATTGATCCACACGAGAAATCATATCTTGGGCACCTTTTATTCTTGACCATGATGGTTATGATCTCGGTTGCAATCTCTTTTAATCAAGACCTTTACTCTGTTGTTTGGGATTTTGCTGTCTCTTAGTCTTATTAGGAACATAAGTGAAAGATGGAACCCTTATACATTGATTAATATCAAATATCAAATAAAAGGAAGGAACAAATGATTTTACTCTAGTATGACTAGTAGAGGTTGACTGGGATAGTTGGTTGATAGTGACTTAGTAATGACAAATTTTGGGTTGGTCATGATGACCTTTACATCTGATCGTGCGAGAGTGCGGTGATCTCAACTAGGTGGAAGATAGGAAGCCCAGTTCGGACAACGATCACCAAGTGCGCCGGTCTAGGATCTCAGTCTTTTTCACGGTTTTACGCGAGCTCGCAATATTTTTATGCCTCGTTGGGATTCAGACTTTTGACCAGCTCCATTGACCTTTTGATTTAGGATACCCATGCGGGGGATCCCCAGTTTCAGTTTTTCGTACGAGCTCGTTTGCCCGTTACCGGTCGGGTCTGTCTAGAGCGACTTTTCTGGAGAGTCTCTCTCACCTATCTCTAGGGCATAGTTTTGGAGTAGACCTTTCACTCTATTGGGACTGCATTACCAATTAGAGGGCGAGATGGAAGAGCCTCTTAGGAAGCTACCTCACTACTTGAGTTTCGGTTACTTTCCGCCAACAGGCTTGACGATGCTACATCTGAATCATCCATGTCTATATCTAAATCATTTAAGGTTACATCTGAGTCAGTTACAGTTGAGGTTTGGTGGAGTTTCAATCAAGTTGATTGGGTTATAATGAATATGGGTTAAGATATGAAATCAATGATAAGTTGAGTTGGTTGGACACGATTATAATTAAATTGAATTCGAAATCCCTATAAGCTAGTGGACGTGTTGGGAACTTAGTTAGGATGCATTATACAACACCGCATGCCTACGGAGGTACCCCAACCCTAAAGCATTATTCACGCCTTGGAGTCATAGTGTGAGGTTATACAGAGACCAAGACCACATACTATCCACTAGACTTAAAAAGATAGATAGAACTACAAACCCGAGTAATATATTATCAAGAGTAAAATAAAGTATTACCTCACCAACTCCTTATTAAAATCTATAGCTAACCTCAATGATGAGTAAACACCATATACTTACTGATCTCAATTACTATAGAAATATATTATAAATGGGAAATATTCAGATAATGAGTAATAAGGGGTATATGCATGCAGAATAATTTGAAAATCTTTTTCTACGCAGGTAGTAGTAGATTTTAAATTCTTAAATGCATGTCTACTTGCTTTCTTTTGATCATAGTAAATGCCTATTTTTTAATATTATGACTTAAGAGAAGTACCAGCACTCGCGGGCGCCTCTTCTTCCTTTCAATTGTGGCAGGCAAGCAGCCTGCATCTCCGTAGTTGATGAACCCTGGTGATCAGGTATATTCTAGATGCTACAGTTTCTTTTGTTGTAGTTTTTGTTCAGCTCATATTGTAAATGCTTTCTTTATCTTATGTATATATTTTGGGATATATGTATACACTGCCATCTCTTTTTTACATGTATAACAAATATAGAAATTAATGAAATGAAATTCTTATGGCACATGTCCTTATTGGTTCTGTGGTTGTGAATGTAGATTGAATGTCATATGCAATAGCAACGTGAAAAAATTTTCCTGTATTTTCATATCCTTAATGCGATATTAGTAAATGTTGTATTGCGAATACAATGTAAACGAGTGCCTGAATCCTAGGGTGTCACACACACAAGATTACATCTTGGTCTATGGAGATGGTGATCTCCAAGTCTTGGGATACACAGATTCAGACTTCCAGTCGAATATAGATGATCGAAAGTCGACATCAGCGTCTGTGTTCCTGTTGAATGGTGGTGTTTTGAGCTGGAGAAGCAAGAAGCATGATACTACAACAGATTCGACAACAAAAGTTGACTATATTACCGCATCAGATGCTGCAAAGAAGGCGGTGTAATTGCGCAAGTTCATCATGGAACTTGGCATTGTTTCCTCTGATACTCCCATCCCATTACTCTGCGATAACACGAGAGCCATTGCCTAGGTGAAGGAACCCCGATGCCATCAAAAGAGCAAGTATACGGAAAGAAAATGCCACATCATTCGGAAGATTCAAAAGCGTGGTGACATCATCATCACCAAGGTGGCCTCTACCGACGACGTTGCTGATCCTCTTGCCAAACCTTTGATACAGAAGGTTTTTGACCAGCATGTAATGAGTATGGGTTTAAGGATTGCACCTGAATGGTTCTGAAGGCTAGTGGGAGATTGTTAGCCATGTGAGTCTGAGGCGAACCATTCCTATAGTAAATATTATTGTAATATTTGATTTATCAATAAAAGTTATTGTTTTTTTCACTCCCTATATAAGACTAAATGAATGAATGTACTATAAGGTCCCTCTGTACAATTAGGGTTATGTACCATGGCCATCTTAATGATCATACAACTGTTGATTCAATAATTAAATAATAGAGGCTGGTGCTTAGATGAATATTTAAGGAGTTAGATTGATGACTCATCAAGAGTCGTCAAATGATTATGATCTCCAGCATGAGTAGGAGATGACAATACTTTCTCATTAGGTTGATATCTGACCGACCTCTTGATGCATGTCCTCTACATGGGAAAAGAGTTTCAGAGGTGTCAAATTATTTAGGTCAAGGAGTTGACTTAACGAGATCGAGATAACCAAAGTCCTATGTCATATGCTGTCATGATATAGGCACACATCCTCTGACCGGAGACAAATGTGTTACTGTGTGTCTAAGTATTATACGTTTGAGGGTTGATGACCTAACCAAGGTCTATACACCGACAAGCTGGTGTGCATGTGAGGGCATATGAGTAATACTATCTCTCAAAGGTATCATACAGATTCACTTGTGAACTGGAAGACATGAACCCACTCATGAGCATGGTCATCGTGCTTTGGAAGCACAATAATTTGTAGGTGCAATATATGCTTTGGGAAAGCATATGATTGATACAAATTCCCAATGACCAAGATTGAGAAACTTGATGATAAAACCCTGAAGATGACAGTATAAAATTGATCTATATCTTCAGGTTATCATAGGTCTTCCAGTATGCAGGATGTACATGTATTGGGAATACCTGAGGGTGATGTGATCATAAACGATTCTATAACCATGACACTTCCATTACGAGGGAGTGAGGAAACATGTCTGTATTTTAGTGACTCCTCTTAGTAGAGAAGTAACCGGATCTTGGTCCAAGTGTTGGACATTGATCTGAATGAGACTCAGATTCAATGAGAAGATTAAGTTTACGACCTTGATTTAATCAAGCATATATGATAGGTCTATGAGATATGGATTTGAGATATGATCTCAATATCCAAAGTCACTAAACATGGAATGTACAATCACCCCGTCCTTATTTCCAAGTATCTAGGAGAAAGAGCATTATTCTTGAAGGAGTTCAAGAATAATTCCATAGTTGAATTATATCTAAGAAATGAGAAATAGATAATTAAATGTGATTTAATTATCATGGATAATGTGAATTTTGATTCATATTATTTGAATACATGAGAATGATGATCGAATATAATTAAATATGATTTAATTATTATAGATAAGAATAATGTGGATAGCAATATCCAAATCATTCATAATATATTATAAATGTGATTTATAATGCATTAGAGAGAGCTTATTATGATTTATATTTGTTGATTAATTATTGATGTGAATTGGATTCACATTGGATAATTAATTGAAAATGTAAATCACATTTTATTTTGGGTTATGAATGTAATTCACAAATTTTCAATGACAAGCTTGCAATATTCAAAAAATAATTATAAATTATTTTTTGTTGAATAATTTTACAACAAGTGTTGTTGTAAATCTAGGAGATTTCCAAGGAATAATGCTATCTCATGAGATTGCATGAGATTCCACCTTCCATGTTGGAAGGGTGGACGACCACCAAATCCTATAAGGAAAGGGTGATCGTCCACTCTATTACATGGGATGGTATAATCTCCATTCCATTATCTCCATATGTGATTGACTTAATTTTAGGATTAATTTTTATTGATTTACCAATATATATTTAATCTAAATAAAATTAATTGTTGTTGTGTTTTTCTAACAAAATCTTGGCCATTGAAAGAAGCATAAATCAATCTCATCCATTGATTTTGTGTAGTCCATGGATTGTGATCCATGGACTCCCAAAATCCTATATAAAAAGATGTACCCCTTGCTCTTCTAATTTACAACAACAACTCTTGCAACATCAAGCTCTCTCTCTCTCTCTCCCTATTGATGAATCTGTGATTCATCACTCTTAAAGTTGAAAATAGAGCTTTGTCCCCGGGTAAATAGCATCATATTTCCCTTTATCTTGCATAAATAGTATTCATGCATCAATCCACAAGATATGCATTTTAGCATTCATATTTGCATTTAAATAAGAAGCCAATCCACTTGTAAAATCCACTTGTAAAATATCCACCTATTTACTTATATTTTATCCCCTCTAAAATAAAATAACACCTTCCTTGTAGTGTGTACACCATTAGTTAATAATATAGGGAAGAAGACCCGAGTCCCTCTCTTGTAATATACCCAATAAAGCCCCAAATCCCCTAGATCTTAGAATGCCCATATCTCTCTCCGAATTAGGTCTACTCATCTTCATATTGATACACATTCAGAGACCGTTAAAATGAGACTAATTTCATTCAATTCGGAGCTCGTAGGCAAAAGTTGGGTTTTTGGGCCTCCTTGTATACTATATATATGTATATTTGTATTCTTATATTTTTGTAACATATTTGACCTCATATCCGTTTTTGGTCAACATCAACTTTCATGTTTTGAGTTTTTCCAAATTCGGCCTCCTTCTCCCTCTAATCTCATTTCTCCTTTCAGCCACTCAGAGCTGGCCACGTGGCGCCCTCTGATTGCTCCACACGGCCCGCTCCCTTTGACCAATCCGCCCGTGCCCTGGACCATTGGAACTTCATCTAGATCCAACGGCCCACTGATTTCTACATCCACTTAATTCCACACCGTTGGATCAATCCCAGGATCGTATCTTCACCGCCCGCTAGCGCCTCATCAGGCTCGCGCCACGTGGCATCACCTCATCCATCCGATTCACTCGAGATCCAATGACTCAAACACTTCGCTCTCTCGGACATTCGATCGAACCCCCGAGTCCATCCTCACCGTCCGCTCGTGCTTCACCCAGAGTCCACCACGTGGCACTCTGTGCATCCTCCGATCTCGCTCTGGGTGCCTTGATCTACACCGTCCATCGATGCCTTCGCCTCTCCACCATCCGATCATAGACCAGATTTAATCTCGCCCATCCCTTCGCGCCGCATCCTCAGCACGCCACGTGGTGCGGTGCGAGCCCTTCGATTTTGCGCCTTAGATCTGATCCGAGTCATCGATCCGTGCCTCCATCTGGACCGTTGGATCGTAAGATCCAACGGTCGAGACATCGTCGTCAACCTCCGCCAGCCCCACGCCCACGTTCTCCACTGTGCACAAGGGGCCGGCCCTTTCTATTTTGGGCTCCACACTGACCACCTTCTCCAACTAGTGACACCACCACGACGTCACCCACTCATCCCTCATCCTCGCCAGCCCCCTCGACCTCCATGACAACCCTCAATCTCGCTCCACGAAGGCCACAAACTCCACCTCGTCGCCAGCTACCCCGTCACCTTCATCCTATAAATCAGTCACCTCCGGCCACTTTCACCTCATCTGCCACCACAGAGAGTGACTCCGAGCTCCCACCTTTAGATTGGTGACAACAATTTGATCCTAGGTCGAGCGACGACCGACAATACCTCCGGCGAGATCCACAGCCGACCACCGCCGTGTCACAGCTCCTCCAAGGCACTGCACGAGCTCAGGTTCCTCTACGACCTTCGAGCGAAGACCTGGAAGCTCCCCCCGAGCTTCTGACCCCAGGTAGACTCCTCCATCTCTCCCCCGATCTTCTTCATCTTCTTCCATCTCCTTCTCCGATTTAATTCGCCATTCACGAGCATCATCCCGCTCCACCAATCATCCCCCGAGCTCCGCGAAGGAGCCCTGGTCTTCACGTTACCATTCATTTCCTCCGACGAGGTACCCCACCTTCCACTGACGCCAGCTTCGCCACCTGGGCGGAGCTCGATCACCGGTCACCCCCACTGCTCCACAGGCCTCGCATTCCATTCCCGACAACTCCACGGATAGTTCGCGTGCTTCGGCTATCTTTCTAACCCCCTGCAGGTACCATCTCTTTGATTGGTCGGAGACTTCACCGGCGCATCTTCGAGCTCCATCGCCAGTGGCCTCCAGGTCACTCCAGTCTCAGCCAACATCACCGGACGCTTGGCCAGCCATCCACGAATCTTTCGAGCTACGCCAGAGTCTCCAGCAACCTTCACCGACGACGGGAGGACGAGGCGGAGCTAGGCCAGCTTCGTCGGAGCCCAGCCCTCTTCGCCGTAGGAGGCGGAGAGCCGTTGGGGACGACAGCCAGCAACCGTTCGATCCTCTTGATCGAACGGTCATGAGTCATCCACGTCGCCAATTGCAAGAGCATCCGAGGGCTGTTGGATTCATCCTGATCCAACGGCGCTCGATCGTCCATGTAGCTCTCTTCATCGTGCCTCAAGGACCGTTGGATCGATCCTGATCCAACGGGTCGAGAGACGCCATGCACCAGCAGTTCATCACCGTTGGATCATCCTTGATCCCACGGTCCAGATCAGTCCACATCGCCCGATCCGAGCCTCCTCCCTGACCACTAGGCTCGGATCACCCGAAGCTTCTCCGAGCCAGATCCGAACCTCCAAAGCCACCCGAGCCTCGCTCCGAGCCTCCGAAGACCTCCGAGCCTGGGACCCCCACGTGATCCGCACGTGCGTCCTGGGTTATTTGCACCGAGGCCCCTAAAGGTTTCCAAAATTACATTTTAGTCCCTGATAGGCGACCCCACGTGAGGAGCACGTGTTCCATGGAGAAATTGCATCCACCCCCTCAGCATTATAGGTAATTGCATATTAGTCCCCGTCAGCATGTTTTATTTTCAGCAATTTTAATTCCTATAATTGCATTTACACCCCTGTCTTTGCACTCATATTTAGCATTCATCTTAATTCATTTTTCAGTTTGGAAAATTGCATTGTGTAGCTTACATTGTCCTATTCAGTATGTGACACTTGGCATATTTTTTATAATATCAGTGGATTTTTATATTAATTAATAGGTTCAATTTTGCTATAATTTGCCCATTTATGCCTTTTAATTGATAGTAATTTCTCCGTGACTCCAAAAATCCCCAAAAAATCACATTAGATCTAAGATAATTAGCTTTACCTTGCATAAAAATATCATCTCAATTGCATGCATCTCGAGGCCTAAATAATTCATTTAGTGATTTTCTTATTTAATTTTCACTAGGTTCATCTCACATCAAAATTTAGGTTTAATAAATTTTCTGGATTCCTCACCTTTAGATCTATCTAGGGTAATTTTTATTCTCAAAAATTTTGTGATTTGATATTTATTAAAATTAATTTAGTCAAAATCATTCTGCATTCATATTTAATTCACAGTATTTTATTTAGTGTCAGAAAATTCCAAAAAAATTAGGGTAGTCTCATTTCATTGCATTTCACCATCTGGCCAAGTTTCGTAATTTTTGGACTTTATTTATTACTTATTTGAATTAACCTGTAAACTAGCCCGATTGTGCATGTGTCTTGCATAAAAAAAACCGAAAAAGACCAAAAAAAGTTATTTCCCAAAAATCAAACCTTGGACTTTGCTAAAAATTTACCTAAGGAGATAGATGCCTCCCTGAGTTCGACCTTGGGCTTGCCCAAGTAAAAAAATTGCCGCTCGAGATTAACTTGCTTTAACTAAAAGTGGTTTTTGATCTGCTCTCATTATCCGACTGCAACGAACGACATTAATTAATTTGACCATTAGTTTGATCGAATTAACAAGGGTAGCGGGAGTCATTTCAAAATGGCGCCGTTGCCGGGGAGGCATGGCTTAGGTTAATTTGCAGTAATTTCTGAGTGTTCGACTTTCTATCTCCGGGTAGTCTGACCCCCGATTTTCTTGTGAATAATTTTCTGTCTTTTAATTTTTTTGTATTTTATGTCGTTCTCTATCTGACCTCAAATTATTTTCATGCGAGAAACATGAGGAGTCGAAGACCCTTCGAGGAATCGTCATTTTAGTTCTTTGAGTGATTTGAGAGGACTAGTACTTTATTTTTATTTTTATTTATTTTCGCATTATTTCCAGCGGTTCCCGTTTGGGTTCTCGCTTGTGTAAAGATAGTGGAACCGTGTCCTCATGTGCTGTGTGGATTGAATTGTAGATTAGGCTTGCACTAGCGGCTCCTCAAGCCACTCTAGGATTTGCTTGTGCTCGTAAATCTTTAGGACCATACAATACACTTAAAAGATGCACTTAGACCGCAGATGTAGCCAAAACAACCTATGCTTCACTCGCTAATAGAACTGCTTGTATAGGAGCGGCTTTTATCGCCTGCATTTGCATATAGTGTAAAAAGATCTCAATTTTATTTTGCATCCTGCATAAAAGAGAAGGGATCACTGTAAGCATTCTTCACTCAGCATACACATCATTATTTTTCATGCATCGGCTTTTCTTGATTTCTCCATCTATTTTCAAACTTAATTTAAATGAAAATTGGGACTCAACGATAAGTGTGCTGTGTGGTTGGACTAACAAATGATAACTTAACTTAAAACCGGGACTGCTAACATTATTGACAAAAAATCAATAAAATTGGAAAAACTGTTTGCAGGAGACTAATCCCCGACCTTGTTTTCAGGCTGAGTGAGGGTACTTGAGTGTGTGTGAATACCTTAAGGCTGAGCCCAAATCCCCGTCTTCCATATCACGTTCCGACTAATCCTAGCAAATATCACAAGTTGAATTTATTAAGGTTCACTAACTAGTACCAAGTAGCCTCCGCCTGTCTCAGGTAGATAGGGGTGAAATTACAGTACTTCACGACAAGTTGCCAGTAACCCTCCAGGGTGATGTTCCGGCCTTGTCAGCCTCCGCCTGCTTGCAGGTAGATAGGGGCAGGTATTTGAATCCATCAACTTGGGATAGGAGCGAAGAAAGGAAGGACCGGCGGTATCTTAGGCGACAGGTTAGACAGGAAAGATGCATCCAACTCTGAGCCAACTTCCCTATACGCCGCGTAATCCTTTCTATCTTGCTTGAAAAATCACACTTAAAATTAACAAGATTAATTGGACTCAGTTTTGGGTCCTTCACTATGTTGAGTGTGAACCCAGGGTCTTGTTGAGTGTGAACCCAGGGTCTTGGATTGAATTATTTGCTTCAGGTAGGAGTCAAATCCTATCTTCACTTAGAACTCCCTATTCTTCTCGCCAAATCAAGATGAGTAACTGGGGGGATATCGACTACTTATTTACCAATCTCTCTTTGATCCCCCACGGAACTCCTCTTCACCGGCCCAAGCGCACCTTGGACCACCCAGGACTCATAACCCTCTTGAGTCTTGGTTCCCTCACACCCAGGGTGGTTACTCTCAAACCAACCCTTTCCTCTCCTCTGAGCTTACCGAGGAAGACCATCACCTCGGTAAGAATCCCTTCCTTGATTTATCCTCTGACATAGACCATGTTTCATACCCAAGACTAGAGGACACGATGCCGCCTAAGCAACCACCGGATGAGAACCCGTTGCGATAGATCCTTAATCGCCTAGCCACAACCGAACAACAAAATGCAGATCTCACAGCTAGAATGGGACAGATCATTGCAGCAGGAGGAATCAACCGACCAATGGTTGATGCCTACAACCCAGCAGAGATCGAGATGCACAGTTAGTTGGCACCAGCGGTTCCCCCCGAAGCATTCGAGCTCAAGCCCCACTTCCTTATCCTGCTACCGAAGTTCAACGGAAATGCCCATGAAGAACCATATGCCTTCCTCCGAGACTTCGAGCTAGTTTGCAACAACCTTAGTCATCCTAGGGTTGGGCAGGATTACTTTAGACTGAAGGCCACCCCATTTTCATTAGGAGATAAGGCACCACATTGGCTGAAGAACCTAGGGGTGATATGTACAACCTGGATGCAGTTCAAGGACCTATTTCTGAAGAAGTTCTACCCTCTCAGTAGGACTAATCAAATGAGAACAAAGATCGCTAATTTCTCCCAGGGACCCAGTGAACCATTCCATGAAGCCTGGGATAGGTTTAATGACCTAATTCAGAAATGTCCCTGCCATGGCATTTCTAAAGCGATCTTAGTCCAGACCTTGTTCTGTGGCATGACCCCGGAGATGCAGGGGTTAGTCAGTGCCGCATGTGGAGGAAGCTATCTGAACAAGAACGAGAATGCTGTATGGAAGATACTAGAGCAGATGGCGGAAATAGGCAGGTCGCAAACCACTAGGGCCAATCAGTTGTCTCCCTCACTCCTATCCAACGAGACAACTAGGAGGACTGTAGCAGATCTGACAGAAGACCTCATCCCCAACATGGGGATGATAGCAGACAAGTTAACCATGGTCGAGCAGATCCACAAGAGGGTCACTGACCTTGAGTCTCTCTTGTGTTTGCCGAAGCAAGTGGAGGAACTTACTGAGAAGGTAGATAAGATGAATCTACCTGCCCCTTCTGCACCACCTGCGACTGTACACCGAGTCCATCTTGTACAGGAACAAGCACCGAGGACTCAGAGTGGCTGGGTAGAGGATCAAACTTACACCCAGCAGGACCAGCATGCACCCCCACAAGTGAAAACCGGATACGAGGAGCCTCTACAGGTGTTCGAGATCAACGGGCTGTGGTACAGCCGTAACCCCGTCGATAGACAGTCGGGGATGGGGAATGGTCAGCCTCACCGACCTTCCCCATCTTAAGAGGAAACCAGCTCCATCCCCACATCGTGCTTTGTTCAGTCTAGGCCTGAATGAGGGTACCAACCTTAGCAGCGCACATTCTACCTGAGCCAACAGGGCCCGTCACTGTCCCATCAGCAGCAGCAATATCGGCGTGGCCAGCAGGGCCAGTACAGAACCTCATCCGTAAGTCAGCATCAGCAAGCCCAGCCCACCGAATTGGAGTCCCTCACCTTGGCGATCCAGACCATGTCTGATAGGGTCCAACAGATCCAGAATGACTATATGGATATGAGAACCGATCTGAATCGTGTTCTCGTACCCAGGATCAACAAATGGCGCCAAAGACCCCAATTCCCGCCCAGGTTCAGGCCAACCCGAACAACTTAAATCAGGACCAGAATCGACCTCGTGATCAGGTATACTATTCAGATAATCCTTTATCTGAACATGAGATCCTTTCATATGATAATGTGAACCATATGTCCTTCAGGAGCGGAAGGACCATGATCATACCTGATCGGGCACGAGCACCGAAGAAAGGAGCCTCTAAGTCTCTACCTGAGGAGAACTTGGAGGAAGAAGAGGAGCATCACCACCATCACCACCACCGGCAGAAGAAGAGGACTTCTGGGTCTTCGAAGCAGCAAACCCGCACCAGTAAAGAGTCCGACAAAACCGACGAAGAGCCTGCACCTCCATCCGAGGAGGACCATCCAAAAATCGTGGAAGATGCATCACCAGTTTTGCCACAACATTTTTCTTTTAGTCAGAGTCAGAGTCTGAGTCGTGTACAAAACTCAGCCATATTTCAATGAAAACATTTCAGTTTCAGAACATGAGTTGGAGTCAATAATCCCTTTCCCCCGAGCTCTCAAGGGTGGAAAGAAGAAAACTAAAAAAATCCAAAAAGATGACCATGAGATGGCAGAGTTTTGCAACAAGCATATCAAGGTCACAATCTCCTTTGACAAGTACGTGGAAATGACTCCTGCATTTCAGAAGTACCTTAAGGTGAGATGCACACCTACTAGGGTTAGCAGGAAGACAAAAAACCGTGTTGAGAAACACGTTCTTTTAGTAGCCACGACTTGTGCGATAATAAACTCATTTCCAAGGAAACGAAGAGACATGGGTGCACATTATGTGGTGAGTCATGTCGATGACATTGCATTTGCACGCACTCTCCTAGAGAACGAATCCTCAATTAACTTGATGCCTACAACCATCTATGAGCGGCTTAATCTTTGACCTCTTAGGAAATCTAGAGCCCTCCTGCAGTTCGCTGATAAATCAACCAAGAGGTCCCAAGGAGAATTGCGGAATGTTGTAATAAAAGTCGAGGGTCAAGAATATATGGTGGACTTTAATGTCCTAGATATGGAAACCCCTCATAATTGGAGAGACTCCCAGATCTTCTTAGGCAGGCCCTTCCTCAGAACAGCGGGGGCCTTGTTTGATTATAAGATCGGGAAGATCCAGATCCAAACTCCAAGCGGAGATGAGGAACTTGAGATGAAGCAAACCAGATGGCAGAGACTAGATTCCGAATCCAGCACCGAGTACTCTTCAACCGAAGCAGACTGCGATCATGTAGACACATTTGGGCCATGGAGATAGAACCCAGCCATCACCGATAAGTCCTTCCCCTCCGGAGATGATCCCGTGCATGAGAGTTTGCGAGGTCCTCAGAGACGAGTACATCTCAGAACCTGCATCTCCCTACATCTTCAATGACTTAGAGGCCCAGCTGGGCCTGTCAGTACTTCCCTCTTTAGTACAATCGCAAGATGAGGATGATGAGTCGGACGTGGCTTTTGCCGATTGCATGGAGACCTTTGACGATCTGACTCCAGAGCCAAATAACTTGGTGGCAGCAATTATAGAGAAAGATCCAACCACTTCCAACACCGAACCGGATTCGATTGAGCCAGATATCCTAGATGATTACACTATACCTGAGCTCAAGCCTTTACCCACAACACTGAAATATGCCTTCCTTACGGGTCAAGAGAAGAAATATCCGATCATCATCAGTTCGCGATTGACCGAGGAGCAGGAATCTCGCTTGCTAGAGATCCTGGAGAAAACCACAAGGCAATAGGCTGGAGCATTTCCGATCTCCACGGGATAAATCCCGTTCTCTGTTCGCACCATATCTACTTGGAGAATGAAACCAAACCCTCTCATGAATTCCAACGTCATTTGAATCCAAATTTATGAGAGGTAGTGAAGAAGGAAATAGAGAAATGTTGCAACGCGGGTTTCATTTATCCCATCTCCAACTCGAAATGGGTGGCCCTGATACATGTGGTCCCGAAAAAGTTGAGAATTCAGACGACCACCAACGAGGACGGAGAGGAGATCGTGATGCGAGTGCCCACGTTGTGGCGTGTCTGTGTGGATTACAGACGCCTGAATGCCTCGACGAAGAAGGATCATTTCCCCCTACCATTCATTGATCAGATCCTAGAGAGACTAGCAGGGAAAGAGTTCTTCTGTTTCTTGGATGGGTTCTCGAGCTACAATCAAGTAGCCATAGCTCCGGAGGACCAGGAAAAGACCACGTTCACATGCCCCTTTGGTACCTATGCTTTCAGGCGCATGCCCTTTGGGTTATGCAATGCTCTAAGTACTTTTCAAAGGTGAATGATTGCAGTATTCACCGAAATGGTCGACGAATTCCTGGAAGGCTTCATGGACGACTTCTCGATCCACGATGATTCCTTCGATTCCTGTCTTAGGAATCTGGACCGAGTCCTCAAACGCTGTTGTGAGGTCAATCTGGTGCTCTCCTGGGAGAAAAGTCACTTCATGGTGTCGGAGGGCATTGTGTTGGGGCACGTCATCTCCAAGAGAGGAATGGATGTTGATCCTGCCAAGGTGGATGTGATCAGACGACTCCAACCACCAACCAACATCAAGCAGTTGCGGTCGTTCCTCGAGCATGTCGGATTCTATCGGAGATTCATCAAGGATTTTTCTAAGATTGCCCGACCGCTAGCTGAGCTTTTAGGCAAAGACATGGAGTTTGTTGTTGATCACAAATGTCTTGAGGCCTTTAAGCTATTGCAAGGAATGATCATGGACACACCTATCCTACAAGACCCAGATTGGTCTCTACCTTTTGAGATCATGACGGACGCATCGGATTTCACTGTTGGGGCTATGTTAGGACAGAGGAGGGATGACGTCTTGTTTGCAATCCACTATGTAAGCAAAGTGCTTGATACCGCTCAGTGTAACTATACAGTTACGGAAAAGGAGATGCTTGCGGTAGTGTTTGCCTTGGACAAGTTCAGATCTCACTTAATTGGATCCAAGGTAATTGTGTTCACTGACCACACGGCGCTACGATATTTGATGTAGAAGGACGCGAAGGTGCATCTTCTTCGTTGTATTTTGCTTATCCAGGAGTTTGATTTAGACATTCGTGATAAACCTGGAAAGAAGAACGTAGTAGCAGATCATCTCTCTCGTCTCGAGGATATCAATACTTTCAAGGATTCACCAATTCGAGATTCCTTCCCTGACGAGTTGATTTTTGTTATCGACTCACTCCCATGGTATGCCAACATCGTGAATTATCTTATCTCCAAGAAGGTTCCCGAGGGTCGGCCCAAGAACCACATCGACCGACTAAAGTTGGATGCTAGACACTACCATTGGGAGGATCCGATTCTTTTCTTTGAAGGACCAGATTGTGTCTGGAGACAGTGTATTCCTTAGGAGGAATACCGGAGTGTCCTTTCTTTATGCCACAGCTTGGAGGCAGGAGGACACCACTCCGGGAAGAGGACCGTATGGAAGGTACTTCAATGTGGCTTTTATTGGCCGACTCTGTTTCGCGATGCCATCACCTTTGCGAAGTCGTGCCCAGTATGCCAGAGAATGAGAGGAACCATTGGTTCCAAGGATGAGATGCCGATGCAGCCTGTCATCATTTGTGATGTCTTTGATGCCTGGGGCATTGATTTCATGGGCGCATTCCCTGTTAGCCACGGGTTCGAGTATATCCTTCTTGAGGTAGATTACCTATCCAGGTGGGTGGAGGCTATCCCGACCCGAGCCGCAGACAGCAGGACTGTCTGCAAATTCATCAGAGAGCACATTATCTCTAGGTTCGAGATCCCCAGAATGATGATATCAGATGGGAGTAGCCACTTTGTAAACAAGGAGGTGAAGAAACTCTTGAAGGACTACGACATCGAACACCGTGTCACCAATCCTTACCACCCACCGACTAATGGTATGGCTGAGGTGTCGAATCGGAAGGTGAAGACTATATTGCAAAAGCTTGTCCGCCCAGACAGGAAGGATTGGTCTCAGATCTTGGATCAAGTCCTATGGGCGTATATGACAGCTTATAAGACACCGTTAGGAACCTCCCCATTCCAAATGGTATTCAGAAAGCCGTGCCATTTGCTCACAGAACTAGTGCACAAATCAGAGTGGGCAATCAAGAAGGTCAATTGGACCTTGGGCAGAAGCAGAGAGATATGGATCTGAATGAGATTGTGGAAGTCAAAAACCACGCATATGACAACAGTTTGGTGTACAAGGACAAGGTTAAGCATTGGCATGATAGATATATCAGACGAAAGACCTTTGTTCCTGGACAAAAGGTATGGTTGTTTAATGCTAGGCTGAAGATCTTCCCAGTCAAGTTGAAGTCCAAGTGGACATGTCCATTTGTCGTCCGTACGGTGCACGATAGTGGTTGTGTCGAGATCTCAGATCTCGCAGATGACGCACCGAAATTCCTAGTGAATGGACAACTGTTGAAGCACTTCATCGAATCCAATGAGCAGTTAGTCCATGTTGAGGAGATTGTATTCGTGCGCGAGACAGATTCAGCAGATACACCTCGAGCAGTGCATGAGACCTTGCAGCAGTGAGCTCTAGCCATCAGCAACATCTTGAAAGATTCAGACCAACTCATTTGTATACACCATTATTCCTGTACATTCTGTCCTTTCTCCCCCCGCGACTCTAGTGACTCATCCCAACTTCATTGATCACCATCTTGGAATATACTTAGGATGACTAGATCCTAAGTATAGGGGGGATGAGCCACTTAAGTCGGGTCTCTGTACATCCTCCAAATCACATTGATCCTCATACTCACTTCCGTCCTATACTTAGGATGAACTGAGCCTAAGTATAGGGGGGATCGATGCCCGCATTGTATATTCATCCATTTCTCCTCTTGACCTCGTCCGCCCCATTCTTGTTCTTCTTCTTCTACACTTAGGCTGCCAAAGCCTAAGTATAGGGGGGCATGATGACTTCTTTACATTTTTCGTTCTCTTTGGCTCTCTTACGCTTAGCACGAGCTATGTCTTTTTCCTCACTTTTTCGTGCTCTGAGGACATAGCACACACTAAGTATAGGGGGGCGTGTATATATTACATATATACTTTACCCATAGCTCGTACTTTCACGTATCTTTGTATATATTTCGCAATAATTATGGGCTGGGTAAAATTTGGAGAATTTTTTTTGTAAAATACACTTGTATAATCTGTATAATTGTTGTAACATAGGAGGTATACCAAATAAAAAAAGTAAAAAATATGCTTCTTATTTACTCTTGCATACCATCCTTGCATCATAAAAGAAAGAAACGAGTCTTGCATTTTATTCATCTACATAACATGTCATCTGCATCTCATATGCATATCTTGCATATGCAAGGTGAAAAGCTAGTGGGTTCTGAACCAAGTTATGAGTAGATGTTGAGGATGAACTTGATTTGACCATAATCCACCTAATTTTAGAGGAACCTTATAGGAGCTGGAGTTAAGATTTTTCAGGTCAAGTGACTTAATTCTTTGAGTCCACAAGTCTATGTTCACATGTCATCTTGATTAGTCTAAGTAGAATATCTCGTGCACACGCATGATTCTTATAGATAGTGACCTAACTTGGACAAGCACTACGTACATAGCTCTCCATTGATGAGGTGGTGAGGAGGTAGAATCCATTAGCTTGGAGTAGCACATGGGTGGAAACATCCGCCCTCCTCTAGAGAGGGTAGTGCATCTCAACCTAGTCTTGTGGTGTTGACATCTAAGGACGGGATGCTGTGGGTTGCAATAATGCTTCAAAAGAGGGATAGTCTACTTGCTTAAGAGGAAAAACTCCTGATGTACATGATGCACCTTTATATAGTTCAAAAAAAAAAGAAAAAATGCAAAAACTCCAAAAAAATCATACAGGTCCAAATGAAAATAAGATACCTGTCGGAGTATGTATAATATCAAAGAAATGCAGCTGGATGACTTGGCTACACTGGTCAGGCATCCCGGGATAGGTAGCTACACTGACTACCGTCCATTCTTTTCTCTACCCCCTCCTCTTGAGCTGGTCGCACTTGAACTTAGAAGGGAATACCTCGCTCCTCGAGGAAAGAGTTACTGGACTGGGTAATCAGAGTTACCTTGTTAGAGGAGGCTGGTTCTGAGCCATTTCTGATATGGAGAGCTATTTTACACTTACACAGTACAAGTAAGAATCATAGTCATCAGAAATTTGCGTTTGAGAATTTGTTCTGACCTGACTATTCAGGAGTCTTGAATAGAAGACTTGTGGAACTTGAAGTCTGTTAGGTCTTAAGTTCAAGTCCCAATGAGGTTCCACCACACAATTAATCCAAAGGTCAAGTCAAGCTCCATTCTCAACTTTTGTTTCTGACCTTGGTATGGAACCCAAAATCATTTCACTCTTGCATTTCATTTTAGTTGCTCGGGGACGAGCAAGGTTTAAGTATAGGGGGTTGATGAATCTGTGATTCATCACTCTTAAAGTTGAAAATAGAGCTTTGTCCATGGGTAAATAGCATCATATTTCCCTTTATCTTGCATAAATAGCATTCATGCATCAATCCACAAGATATGCATTTTAGCATTCATATTTGCATTTAAATAAGAAGCCAATCCACTTGTAAAACCCACTTGTAAAATATCCACCTATTTACTTGTATTTTATCCCCTCTAAAATAAAATAACACCTTCCTTATAGTGTGTACACCATTAATTAATAATATAGGGAAGAAGACCAGAGTCCTTCTCTTGTAATATACCAAATAAAGCCCCAAACCCCCTGGATCTTAGAATGCCCATATCTCTCTCCGAATTAGGTCTTCTCACCTTCATATTGATACACATCCAAAGATCGTTAAAATGAGACTAATTTCATTCAATTCGGAGCTCGTAGGCAAAAGTTGGGTTTTTGGGCCTCCTTGTATACTATACATATGTATATTTGTATTCTTGTATTTTTGTACCATATTTGACCTCATATCCGTTTTTAGTTAACATTAAAATTTGTATATCTCATCGAGATCTATAACTTTCATGTTTTGAGTTTTTCCAAATTCGGCCTCCTTCTTCTTCTAATCTCATTTCTCCTTTCAGCCACTTAGAGCTGGCCACGTGGCGCCCTCTGGTTTTGCCACGCGGGGGTCCCTTTGACCTATCCGCCCACGTTCTGGACCGTTGGATCTTCATCTAGATCCAACGGCCCAGTGATTTCCACGTCCGCCTTAATTCCACACCGTTGGATCAATCCCAGGATCGCATCTTCACCGCCCGCTAGTGCCTCATCAGGCTCGCGCCACGTGGCATCACCTCATCCATCTGATTCACTCCAGATCCAACGGCTCAAACACTTCGCTCTCTCGGCCATTCGATCGAACCCCTGAGTCCATCCTCACCGTCCGCTCGCGCTTCGCCCAGAGTCCACCACGTGGCACTCTGTGCGCCCTCCGATCTCGCTCTGGGCGCCTTGATCTACACTGTACATCGACGCCTTTGCTCTCCACCATCCGACCGCAGATCAGATTTAATCTCGCCCGTCCCTTCGCGTCGCATCCTCAGCACGCCACGTGGTGCGGTGCGAGCCCTTCGATTTCACGCCTTAGATCTGATCCGAGGCGTCGATCCGCACCTCCATCTGGACCGTTGGATAGCGAGATCCAACGGTCGAGACATCGTCATCAACCTCCGCCAGCCCCGCGCCCACGTTCTCCATCGTGCACAAGGGGCCACCCCCTTTCTATTTTGGGCTCCACACTGACCACCTTCTATGACTACTGACACCACCACGACGTCACCCACTCATCCCTCATCCTCTCCAACCCCTCGACCTCCATGACAACCCTCAATCTCGCTCCACGAAGGCCACGAACTCCACCTCGTCGCCATCTACCCCGTCCCCTCCTTCCTATAAATTAGTCACCTCCGGCCACTTTCACCCTCATCCGCCACCACAGAGAGTGACTCCGAGCTCCCACCTTCAGATTGGTGACAACAGTTTGATCCTAGGTCGAGCGACGACCGAGAATACCTCCAGCGAGATCCACAGCCGACCACCACCGTGTCGCAGCTCCTCCAAGGCCCTGCACGAGCTCAGGTTCCTCTACCGACCTTCGAGCAAAGACCTGGAAGCTCCCCCTGAGCTTCTGACCCCAGGTAGACTCCTCCATCTCTCCTTCGATCTTCTTCATCTTTTTCCATCTCCTTCTCCGATTTAATTTGCCATTCACGAGCATCATCCCGCTCCGCCAATCATCCCCCGAGCTCCGCAAAGGAGCTCTGATCTTCACGCTACCATTCGTTTCCTCCGACGAGATACCCCACCTTTCACCGATGCCAGCTCTACCATCTGGGCGGAGCTCGATCACCGGTCAACCCCACTGCTCCACAGACCTCGCATTCCATTCCCGACAACTCCACGAACAGTTCGCGTGCTTCGGATATCTTCTAACCCCCTGCAGGTACCATCTCTTTGATTGGTCGGAGACTTCACCGGCGCATCTTCGAGCTCCATCGCCAGTGGCCTCCAGGTCACTCCAGTCTCAGCCAACATCACCGGACGCTTGGCCAGCCATCTACTAATCTTTCGAGCTACGCCAGAGTCTCCAGCAACCTTCACCGACGACGGGAGGACGAGGCGGAGCTAGGTCAGCTTCACCGGAGCCCAGCCCTCTCCGCCACAGGAGGCGGAGTGCTGTTGGGGACGACAACCAACAGCCGTTCGATCCTCTTGATCGAACGGTAAGGAGTTATCCACGTCGCCAATCGCCAGAGCATCCGAGGGCTGTTGGATTCATCCTGATCCAACGGCGCTCGATCGTCCACGTAGCCCTCTTCATCGAGCCTTAAGGACCGTTGGATCGATCCTGATCCAACGGGTCGAGACACACCATGCACCAGCAGTTCATCACCGTTGGATCATCCTTGATCCCACGGTCCAGATCAGTCCACGTCGCCCGATCCGAGCCTCCTCCCCGACCACTAGGCTCGGATCACCCGAAGCTTCTCTGAGCCAGATCCGAACCTCTAGAGCCACCCGAGCCTCGCTCCGAGCCTCCAAAGACCTCCAAGCCTGGGACCCCCACGTGATCCGCACTTGCATCCTGGGTTATTTGTACCGAGGTCCCTGAAGGTTTCCAAAATTACATTTTAGTCCCTGCCATGCGACCCCACCTGAGGAGCACGTGTTTTGTGGAGAAATTGCATCCACCCCAAAGCATTATAGGTAATTGCATATTAGTCCTTGTCAGCATGTTTTATTTTTAGCAATTTTAATTGCTGTAATTGCATTTATACCCCTGTCTTTGTACACATATTTAGGCACTCATCTTAATTCATTTTTCAGTTTGGAAAATTGCATTGTGTTGCTTACATTGTCCTCTTCAGTATGTAATACTTGGCATATTTTTGTAATATCAGTGGATTTTTCTATTAATTAATTGGTTCAATTTTGCTATAATTTGCCCATTTATGCCTTTTAATTGATTGTAATTTCTCCGTGACTCCAAAAATCCCCAAAAAATCAAATTAGATCTAGGATAATTAGCTTTGCATTTCACCATCTGGCCAAGTTTCATAATTTTTGGACTTGATTTGATCACTTATTTGAATTAACCTGTAAACTGACCTGATGTGCATGTGTCTTACATAAAAAAATCGAAAAAGACCAAAAAAAATTATTCCCCGAAAATTAAACCTTGGACTTTGCTAAAAATTTACCTAAGGAGACAGTTGCCTCCCTGAGTTCGACCTTGGGCTTGCCCAAGTAAAAAAAATTGCCGCTCGAGATTAACTTGCTTTAATTAAAAGTGGTTTTTGATCTGCTCTCATTATCCGACTGCATCGAACGACATTAATTAATTTGACCATTAATTTGATCGAATTAACAAGGGTAGCGGGAGGCATTTCACCTATTCATTCTCACGTCCCCCTCTCTCTAGGTAACCGTCTACCCAATCCCTAGAGAGGAGAACACACCGTTGTCGTATCGCCGTTGTGCTGTCGCCACGACCATCCTTCTTTCTCCATCTTCTTTGGTGCGCTTTGCTCGTGAAGAAGACGTACGATCTCATGTGACGAGATCAAGAGTTCTTTGCTTGGATCAACTATTTGGATTGCGAGAAAAAACACGATTCATCCCCGCGCTCGCAAGCATCTCCTCCTCAGATCGAACTTGAGACAATATGTCTCTTCTCTTAGAGGTTTGATCGCAACCACGCTACGAGAGGTATTCCTTCATCTATTATGTGGTTTAAATGAAACGATCCAAGAAGTGTTCTTAGATCATGTGGTTTCATCGAATGAAAAAAATTTAAATTCTGCTGCATCGAACAACTAGTGTGACTAGTCATTCTTGATCATATACGATACTATCCTCATGCTTCTGTGATGCGCTTAAGGATTCTTCCATATCCTTCAGGTGCTTGGATGATATCCAAAGAGTTAGATTGATGACTCATCAAGTAGCGTCAAATGATTGTTAAGAGCTGATCTCCAACCTAATAAAGATATTATTTTCTCTAAAGGCTGTATCTGACTGACCACTCGATGCAGGTCCTCTGCATATGAATAAAGATTTGAAGGTATTAGATAAGTTAGGTCAAAGAGTTGAACTGACGAGATCGAGATAACCAAGACCTATATCGTATGCTGTCACCATATATGCATGCATCCTCTGATCGAAGATAGATGTATGATATATACCTAAGTATGTACATTAGGCAGACCATTAGATTGATGACCTAATGAAGGTCTATACACCGACGAGCTGCTGTGCATACGAAGGCATATGAGTAATACGATTTCTCAAAGGAATCATACAGGTTCACTACTGAACCAGAAGACATGAGCTCACTCATGAGGTATTGGGACTGATCAAATTCCATGCATGGCTGTCTTTCTTTGGAAGCATGATAAGAATTTGTAGGTATGAGATGTGCTTTTAAAAAGCATATGATCGATACCAACACCCAATGACCTAATGAGAAGCTTAATGATAAAACCCTTGATGAGATCATTTAAATATGATCTAAAACTTCATGTTTATTCTAGATCTTCTAGTATGCAATATGTATGAATATTAGGAATACTCGAGGGTGATGTGTTGTATAACCATGACATTCCATTTTGAGGGAGTGATGAAACATGCCTGGATTTTAGTGACTCCTCTTAGTAGATTATTAATCCAATCTTAGTTCAAATGTTAGACATTAATCTGAATGTGGTTTGGATATAATGATAATATTAGATTTATAATTTGATTTTATCAAACATCTTTGAGAGGTCCCCAAGATTTGATTTGAGATATGATCTCAATCCAAGTCACTACACATGTAATATACACTAGCCCTATCCTTATCTCCAAGTATTCCGGAGAAAACACATTGTTCTTGAAAGAGTTCAAGAATAATTTAATTGTTGATAATATTAATTTAATTGTTGATTATCTGAGCATTAGAAAATTGATAAGTAAATATGATTTAGTTATCATAAATAATGTGAATATGATTCATATTATTTAGATACATGAGTATAGTCATCTAAGATAATTGAATATGATTTAATTATCAAGGATATGATTAATGCAGATATCACTATCCATAATAATCATAAATATTATAAATGAGATTTATAATATAATAGAGAAATTTGATTATAAATAGTATTTACGAATAAAATGTTGACATGAATTAGACACGTTGAACAATTAATTGTAAATGCAATTTACATTTATACTAGATGTACGACTATGATTCATAATTGTCAATGACATGATTAACATTATCACAAAATAATTTGGAATTGTTTTAGTGAATAATTATGCAAAAAATTGTTGCACATGTGGAATATTTTGTTGAGATATGAGATCTCACAAAATTGGAACGAGAGAGACACCTTTCATATATGGAGGGTGGACGACCATGTTGAGTCCTATTTCAATGTGACCATCCACTCTATGAAAGGAAGGAGGTGTGATCTCCTTTCATTCATTCCACACGTTGACTAGAAATAAAAAATAATAATAAAAAGATAAAAATCACAAAAAACCAAGGATAGTTATCCTTTGAAATTCTTGTTTTCTCTTAATTAATTCTTGATTAATTGAATAACCCTCGGAATTTGTAGCCTCCCTGAGTTCTACCCTATCCGCTATACAGGTTAATAAGTAGCAAAAAATAAAAAATTGGTTGTTTGTCGCGGGATTTTTAGGGATAGCAACGACTATCGTATCACTAATTTATCTGATCCTCTAGAAAACAATGCTCAACAAAATGGCGCCGTTGCCGGGGAGGCGCATCAACCTCCTATTCTTGGTTGTAAATATCTGTTTATATTTTTTTGCCATTCACTTCATTATTTATATCCACTGCATTCATTTTATTTATTTTTCTTTGATAATTATATTTCTCACACATTCTCTTTTCTTTTACTTACGAGGGCCCGCGGAGCGAAGGAGGCGATCTTAGGAGAGCCAAAGAACCCAAGCGACGTGGAGGCGGCTTGATTCTTCACCAAGCCGCAGGATAGCGTGAAAAGAGGAGAAAGAATTAAAAAAATTAAAGAGAGAGAGAGTGTGTGTGTTTTTCTTTTCTACCATTTGAACTCTTGTAAACTGACATTCATTTGTTGCGGGGTCTGTTTTGCCAAGTGCCGGTGCACTTGGGGGACTTCACCGATTTTGTTTTCATCTCCTTTATTTTTCTTTATTTTCCACGGATTTCGTGAGCTACCTCTTGACTGCTTTAATTAATTTGCTTGAGCCAGGTAATTAATTGGGTCCAAACACCCTAAACAAGAAATTTCTCTGCCTATAGAGTAGAGCGTAAGTTGGACTTAGTCAAATTAACTTGTTCTTGCCCGTTAATAGAAGCTATCATCTAGGACGGTTCACCTGCATTTGCATATTGGATAGTTTATTTCAATTCTGCGTGGATCACTTGCATGTAAAGTGCTGGCGACAAGGTACGCATCTCTAACCCCTGCATGCATCATTGTTTTTTAATCGTGCATTGGCATTTCCGATCTCCTTCCTTGTTTTCACTCACATAAGTTAAAAAGAAAATTGGACACTCAGTAGGCGATTCTTTGAAAATATTTTAACCAAGTGGCAACTGCCTAAAATACGAGACTGCTAAAGAAAACTCGACCCTAAAATAAACACAAGAAAAATCATTGTTTTGGGGAGAGTAACTGTAGAACCCCGTATTTTCATTTTCCAAAAATCTGGAGTATTTTTGACATCCAAAAAATTCAAATAATCATCCCTTTTCATAGATTTCATCGAGATCTTTCCAACGAGCCCAAGAACATCAAATTCTGACATTCTTAGCCCAAGATATCAATGTTTTATGTTGGATGATCGAGATCCATATATGGATCCGAACCGGATCCGAAACTTGATCCATTTACACCCCTCTTTCTATAAATATACTATGATAGGTTGCCCTCTCCAAAGCCCTAGCTACCACCATCCTCCCCTCTCATTGGAGCACCACCATCTTGGTTAGTATAGTCATCGGAGGGCCGCCGTTGACGTCGAAGAAGGAGCTCCGATCGAAGATCCGCGACCACCATCACGTAAGAAAGCTCAAGGTCACCGTGGTGCACGCCTCCACACTACAATCGAGCGATGGAAATACCATTCCGTGTGAGAGGAGATCCCGAGGGAACATCCTCGGAGGTAACGATAATACCCAATCTCTTGCTGTTGCGTTTCACATATTTTCCCTCCATTCTTAAACCTCTCTAGAGCCTTGTGTATTTTTGTAACGAGTTTATCCCTTCTTGTTGTTGGATTTTCACACGATTATTAAGGACATGTTTTCTTTCCTTGCCAAAGCCTTATGTCTCTCTTGGATATGAATTGTTGATTGCTGTCCTTAATACATCCTAAAAGAATAAATCGATGTTATAATCAAACAAATTGATTTTTTTATATACCATCAACTATAATGTTCTAGATGGATTAGATGGATGTAAGATATTCAAGAATGACATGGATACTATGGATTACATATTGTAAATTGTGTACAATAATCCGGACAGATCATAAACTATGAAGTTTTACTTCTTGGTTGAATATGGATCAAGAGAGAAGATAGTATACGTAAATTAGTATTTTAGATTATCAAATACCACCCCAATTTCCGTTATGCATATAGCAAGAATTAACCACATCTTGTGTATCATAATATAGGATTTAAAAATATATGTTATTTCCTTTCGAATGTAATTACCATGAAGTGTAACCGTAAATTTCATCAAAATCCTAATAATTCTAAACGTTAGGAGTGGTGATTAATTGCAGCATATCTTTTTGTTCTGGTAACGACCAGCTTTAAAAGATCATGGGATATGAATTAATCATTCATGGTTGAGTGGAGTTTTATTGACATAAGCATACAACGTGGAAACTAATTGCCAATGCATGAATCGAGCTAATACATGACAAAAAAAGTTATGCATTGCCGTTTTTCTTATAGCAATAATGATAGATTAATGGATGGATTTTTGTGAAAAGAGGATCTCATCTATTTCAACGATATGGATATAATAGGACTGTTGCTTGTGTTTGTTAATGTTCTGTGTTTTGTTTTGAAAACGTCAACTTATATTTCTTTTATAAAGTATATGATAATAACACTCGATCACTCTTATAAAATCTGATCTTTTCTTCTATGATGATCTATCACGAAATCGTAATCACTTAAAAGTCATAGAGTAATCTTCCTATTTTGTTTCATATAAAATTAAAGCGCGTGTATTAATCAGTATGTTGACATCATATGTCGTGAAACTATTTTGACCTGCTAGAATAATTGTCAACCAATACATAAATTGTGGTTGACAGTTGCATTCAGATGGTAATGGGGGGGTTAATTGTTAGCAATTAGTTATCAGACCATAATAGATTATTATTTTAATTAGAACAAAACCTTATTTTATTTTTGATTCACAATAATAACTTTTTCATGTATATTGTAAGTTATTATCTTAACAAATGACCTGTAGGAATCGGAAATAACTCATCTATACTCATTACATAGATTCTCGATTAAATAGATATAAAATGGGATATGAATGAAAATCATACATTGTGACACCATGTTATATGGTTAGGAATGATAGTATTGAGTAGTGATCATTATACAATGTGTCATCAGTGCATGGAAATTCGAATTTGTGATAAGTCATTGCAATGGTATTCATGATGAATATAAATCTATGGAGGGGTGGTCATGATGATCATATAGATGGAGGTAGGCGTCCCAAGGGATTGGGCATGCACCATGGGGTCCTGAGTAGAAGCCTTGAAGGTCGCAACCCCAACGAACGAGTTGGGTGACGTGTTCCACCTAGCAGCCCGGTAGTATCCGGAGTCGCTCGACGGAGTTGGCAGGTGGCGCGGTTGACGTTCTTGATTTTGCACTTATACACGCTATTAAGATTCGATTTAAAATTTGATGTGTCCGCATCAAATTTTCCTTCGAATATTATTATTGTGAGAGGTGTTCCGGGATATGGTTTGAAGTTGGAGAATTGGAGGTTGAAATACTTGGAGGTTTATCCAAGATGACAAACAAGTTCCCACGTAGCGGAGGCCTGTGAGTCGCGTACTTGCGTGTGCTAAAATAATATTAGAAGGGATAAATAATTTATGGTCGGATGCCAGATATTGTATATCATTGTAGGCTCTAACCAACTTATCAAAATATCAATGATCATTGTGGTAGAACTTAATCGATTATTTTTTTTTTATAAAATCAATGTGATCGAATGTGATTTTAAATGACTTGGCGTTCTTTCTGAATTGTTTCAATATATGCATATTCCATTAAATAAAATTAGATCTACATTCTTTTCTTACCCCTACTTTAGTCGTTATAATATTTGTCTCGTTACTGGGCAATTGCTCATAACGTTACCCTCGTGTGAACCCAACATGTGTACCTGAGCAACAACCGCCACAGTAGCGCTCTTTTGAGGAGATCAGACTTCTTTTCGTCATATTCACATCAGGCAGGGTGTGTCCTGCTTAGAGTAATTTATTTACTTCTGCTTTATTTTATGTTATTCTAAGAGACTTTGTAGTGAGATATGTGGAGAGTTTTTCTACAAAGTTGAGATTTTCTGTTGTAACTTGTATCATGGACATGGACTTGATAAGTATTGATCAGAATGGATGTTGCATTTTCATTTTCATTTCATATTATTCTCATGTTGTTATTTATATTTCAAATGTTAATCTAATGTGCATAAGATGGTTTGCTGAGTATCATAGATCGTGGGCGTATTTGGACCGTAGGTCCGACGCTCCCGTCTCGTCGGTTTCGGTAGCCGGAGGGGCAGGACGTCACAGATGGTATCAAAGCCCGAAACTCCATTCCCTCTTTTGTATATTAGATTATAAGTGGGATTTGAATTATAAATACAATGATAAGCCTTTTGACCTTGTCATTGGTTTAAGGAGAATAATATAAGTCATACTCAATGTGTCCATTGTCCCTCTAATCATGAAAAAAAATTCTGATATAATGATTCTCGCAGGGAATCATGCCGCCTCGTGTTGACCCTGATGTTGCACAACAGCTGTCCTTATTGGTTCAAGCCGCGTAGGGTATACAACAGAGTCAGGAGGCATTGGAACAGAGGCTACTTCAGCCGGAAGATTCCTCTTATCAACCTTCTCGTGAGGAAAAGGGCAGTATTCATTCTTCGGTGTCTTTGGACCCTGAAGGGTCGGAGGATTTAGAGGCATTGCAGAAACATCAGACGACTTATGCCGCCTACCAGAGGTCTAAGGTGCCCCAATTCTTCGGCACAGGCACACCAGATGAGGCTGAACTATGGATGGATCACGTATCTAAGATCTTACGGATGATCCATGCTCCTAAAGAGTCTTGGCTTACATTTGTGTAATTTTCACTAGCAGGTTATGCTGAACGTTGGTGGTACGCCACCAAGTAACATCTGGAGGATCCCATAACATGGGAAATATTTCTTGGCAAGTTCCGTAGCCAGTTCTACCCAGACTACTGGGTTGAGGATCAGAGGAGGTTGTTTGCTGAGCTGAAGCAGCGGTCAATGACGGCCCAAGAATACCTCATTCACTACACTGAACTCTCCCGCCACTCGCCATCGACTACTGCTTTTCCTGAGGAGAATTTACAGAAATTTATCCGGGGATTACGTGACGATGTGCAACACCAACTATATGCATTGGATTTCACTTCCATCAAGGAGGTAGCTGCTAAAGCTACCAAGATGGAGGCAACTCAGAGTCGACTTCAGGGGATTCCATCACACTCCCAGCCACCTCAGTTCGGAAGATCTGCTCGCCGAGATTTCCATAGAGATCGTAGATAGCGTCGTTTCCACCCAATGGCTACTACTCCTACCGTTAGCAGATTTGCCCCTACACGTACTTTGGGGTAGGGTTTGGTGAGTCGTGGTACTACTTCCTTCCGCTCTTCGACACACTCGCAGAGCCGCAAGATAGGAGGTGCTAGCCTTATCTTAGGAGGCTCCTTCTCTCAGCCAGGAGATCGCAGATGTTTCCACTGCCAACAGCCGGGCCATTTCAAGGCCAAGTGTCCTTTACTTGCCAGCAGCTCAGGTGGCCACACACCAAGTATACGACCAACTTTCTCATCTGCACAGTCACACGGATCAGTTTCCCGCCGTGGGGGTCAAGGTTTTCAACGTCCTCCACCACGACCAACCTTCAGTGCTGCAGGTTCTAACGCCCCCCACAGCTGCAGTGACAGTTGAACGCAATCAAACAGGAGCAGGCCCACGCCTCAGGAGCTGTAGTTCGAGGTATGATTTCAGTACATGGTATATCCTTACACGCCTTATTTGATTCAGGAGATACGCACTCTTTTCTAGCACATCGCTTAGTATCCAAGTTAGATAAAGAACTAGTCTGTGTTCCATCTCCTTACTACATCAAGGGTCCAGGGGACCAATTATTCATAGTGCGGAAAGCGATGGAGAAGGTAGCAGTGCAGATTGGCGGGCACCTAATGCCTGTATATCTTTTACTCATTCAGCTAGAAGGTTTTGATGTAACCTTAGGTATGGATTGGCTCGAGCAACATCACACATGTCTTGATTGCTTCGAGAAGACGGTAGTGTTCCGTATCCCAGACATACCTACCTTTCAGTTTGATGGACGTGCCTCAGATAGTGAGGTCTTATATGTATCTGCATTGAAGTCCCAACACTTGCTCGATCAGGGTTGCATAGGTTTTCTCACCTATGTTGTGGAGTTACCTGCTGAAGATCGTATGATTGAACATGTCAAAATTGTACGAGATTTTTCTGATGTATTTCCAGAGGAATTACCTGGACTGCTGCCAGAGAGGGAGATCAAGTTCGAGATTACTTTGATAGCTGACACGCAACCGATCTCCATACCTCCATATCGAATGGCACCGGCCGAACTCAGGGAGCTCAAAGTACAACTGCAGGATTTGTTGGAAAAGGGATTTATCCGTCCCAGTACATCACCTTGGGGAGCACCGATCCTCTTCGTAAAGAAGAAGGATGGGTCTATGCGTTTATGCATCGACTACATGCAATTGAATAAAAGGACGGTGAAGAACCGTTATCCACTTCCACGAATAGATGATCTTTTTGATCAATTGCAAGGAGCAGCGGTATTCTCAAAGAATGACCTATGATCGGGTTATCATTAATTGAGAATTAAGAACACAGATGTGCTTAAATCTGCTTTTCGTACCAGATACGGCCACTATGAGTTTGTGGTTATGCCGTTTGGACTCACGAACGCACCTGCCGCGTTCATGGACATGATGAACATAATTTTCCGTCCATACTTAGATCGGTTTGTGGTAGTGTTCATTGATGATATCTTGATCTACTCACGTGATGAGCATGAGCATGAGCAGCACCTTCGTACTATTCTTGAGACACTCAGAGAACACAAGTTGTACGCAAAATACAACAAGTGTGAATTTTGGCTTACTGAAGTAGCTTTCCTCGGTCACGTAATATCAGGAGCAGGTGTGGCAGTTGATCCAGCCAAGATAGAGGCTGTCATGTCCTGGGAGCAGCCCAAGACAGTTACCGAGATACGCAGCTACTTAGGCCTCGTCGGCTACTACAGACGTTTTGTTAGGGGCTTCTCGCAACTAGCTCTACCACTTACTCGTCTGACACATAAGGATTTTCCTTTCATTTGAAGCGACAAGTGCGAGCTGAGATTTTGTACACTGAAAGAAAGACTGATCAGTGCTCCGATTCTCACCCTTCCTTCAAGCCCCTTAGACTTTACAGTGTATACTGGTGCATCAAAGGAGGGTTTAGGAGCCATGTTTATGCAACGTGGTCATGTCGTGGCATATGCATCACGACAATTAAAGAATCATGAACGGAACTACCCTACTCATGACTTGGAGTAAGGGGAATGTAGTAGCAGATTCTTTGAGTAGAAGAGTATATACCGAGGGCACCGCAACATGGCTACATACTTGGGATATGCTCGCAGCACTTAGTGAGTGGCACCTCTTTGATAGTACTACAGATGCTGTAACTGTACCTGCCAAGTATAGTGGACTATGGGATAGGATTGTGCATGGTCAGCAAACAGATCAGAAATTACAAGACTTATTCCATCGATGCCTGAAGGAGGAGTTTGATGGATTCAGAGTCTGTGAGTCCATCTTATGGAAGGGGGACCGTGTCTGTGTTCCTGATGATGTTGAGTTAAGAAGAGACATCCTAGATGAGGCTCATTGTTCTAGATTATCTATCCATCTAGGGAGCACCAAGATGTATAGAGACCTCCGTCAACACTTCTGGTGGGAGGGGATGAAGAGAGATATTGCAGAACATGTTACTCGTTGCCTTACGTGCCAATTGGTGAAGGCAGAGCACAAGCGTCCTCCTGGCTTGTTACAATCACTTCCTATTTCGTTGTAGAAATGGGAGAGTATCTCTATGGACTTCGTGACATCCTTACCTCGTACAGTAGGTGGATATGATGCCATTTGGGTTATTGTGGGCAGGTTGACCAAGTCCGCACATTTCATTCCCGGAAACATGACATGCACTCCGGTAGATCTGGCCAAGTTGTATATTCAACATGTTATTCGCTTGCATGGGATTCCCAAGGAGGTGGTATCTGATAGAGACTCTCGTTTTACATTGTATTATTGGGGAGAATTCATGAAGGCCCTAAAAACCGAACTATGTCTTAGTTCAGCCTATCATCCGCAGACTGACGGGCAATCAAAGAGGACAATTCAGATCCTTGAAGACCTACTCAGAGCATGTGCCATTGAGTGGCAAGGATCTTGGAAGGATCACCTTCCTTTAGTGGAGTACACCTATAACAACAGCTACCATGCTAGTATTGGTATGGCACCTTTCGAGGCATTGTATGGGCGAAGATGCACTACCCCTTTGTGTTGGCAGGAAGTGGGTGACTGATGAATCTCCATTTCATCACCTTTATTCTATCATTTTAGCCTTAAAAACCCCAGCAAATGCATGTAAATAACATTTATTTGTACATAATAACACCCATTATTTATTGTATTTATTGTACATAAAATAAGGTTTTTAATGCCAAAATTATAGAATAAAGAGAAGAAAGGAAAAAGGAATAAAATATTGCAAATATTTTATGACCCAAACCCTGAGACCAAGGCCAACATGGAATTGGTCGACAAGGAATAAAGTAGGGGGAGATAAGGGCCAGTGTACAATAAATACCTCATTTATTTATTCATTTATTTATGCATTTTTGACACCTATTTTGTACATAATTATTTATTCATCAAATAAAGAAACTTTGTACATAAAAGTTGTAGATAAAAATATAAATAAAATTACAAAATTGAGTTTGTGTAAAAGTAATACTCAGTGTACATTCTCTACACAGAATAAAAAGCCAAAATCTCAACTTCACAGACCCATATCTTGCAAATAAAAACTCCAAATCACCCAAACTCACCTTTAATTGTATATAGCATTCCAAGAACTATTTAATAAAAATGGTTTCATAATTTTTGGAGATCATCTGTAGAAGTTAGGTTTTTGGCCCTCCTTGTACCTAATACTGATTAAAATATTCATTTTATTCAATATGCATTATTTGTACCAAATTATATTTTTAGAATTTTACAAATAATGTATAGAATACATGTACATATTAACATTAGAATAAAACCAAAAATAATTTGTAAAATAAAATAAGTCTATGTAATGTATAGACAAAATACCTATGTGAAGTATGTACATAAATAAAAGGGGAAAACATTCTTTAATTGATTCATTCTTTTATATTTTATAATAATGTATATATTATATATAACTTATTAAAAATACAAATTCAAAATAAAAACAAATAAAATTCATTAAATAAATAACATGTATATAATATCTAGGTAAACTACATATAAGTATACCTACATATACATAAACACATTTATTTAAAAATGTAAATAAACTCATAAAAATGAAATAAAAATATATTTCTACTCATAAAAATAAGTTATAAATTTATAAAATAAGAAAATAAAATAATAAAATAAAATAATAAAATAAAATAAACAAAATAAAAATATATATATATATATATATAAATATACTTGTAAATACATTTTTTTAATAAAACCATAATAAAATACTTCAAAAAAATAAATAAAAATCATAAATAAATACTATATTAATTTTTAAACATTTTTTATTTTATAAGTAAAACCTAATTAATTCATTTAATACGTTAAATAAATGGGTCAAGTTTAGTCTGACGTGGGCCAATCAGGGGCCAGGGAAAGTTGACCTCTGGTCAACTCCCCCTGCGCCTCTGACTCCCGTCAGAACTGTCGAGTCCCCCGATTTCAGCCATTTTTCCCGCTCGACATGATGCTCCATCACCGTCGATCCCTTCACGGAATTTTCTCCCAGATGAATCATGACCCCCGCCATTCACTTAGATCCCTTGTGCATAGAATAGATTCGTTGTTTTTAGCCGGTCAAATAAGGGTGCTGCTTCGTTTATAAATAAGGAACCACCGCCTCCTCCGCAAAATTTGGTCAGCTTTCAGCCAATCCCTTCCTCGCATTCGGTCCCGACGATGTTCCTTGTGATAGGAGGTGCTCGCTAGCGTCTTGAATCGGTCAGAGAGGCGGAGGTTGCACCCATGGCGGCGCTCCGGCAGCCGCCCTGCTCCCTGGAGTTCCTTCAGGTATAAGAGCTGCGCCTTTACATTTCTAGGTAGATTTTCATATCAGCAATTTATTCCTGTATTTTATGTCGCATTTAGAGTAGTAGATTAGCGTAATTTAGGTTCTTCAAAGTTCGCCGGAGCTCCGCTCCGGCGACTTCTCCACCGTGCGCTCGTTGTTTTCCCGACTCGCTTTCACCTTCATTTTGTTCCCCACCATCTTCTCCACCTTCCAGCCACCTTGTCAAACCGGATTCTCTTCTGGATCCGCGAATCGAAGCTCCTCCACCGCCTTCCGTCGGAGCTTCTTCGCCCACCATCACCCGCTTGCTTTCAGCTTCAAACCCCGGGTCGAGGAGCATCGCCTCGAGCCCCTCTACCTTTCTGTGCAGGTTAGGCGAGCTAAAACAGGCCAGGAGACGATTCCAAAGCCGGCTGAGGTACTTGGAGCTCCGCTTCTTCTTCGAGCTCGTGGCGGCGCTCCAGCGTGCCTCCGGCCGATCCGACACCTCCAGACGGAAGAGGACCCTGCCAGGAAGCTTTTGGGACACCTCGGAGCAGCAAAGACCGGCAGGGGCGCGAGATCTGGTCGGAAGAAGCTCGCCTCGGCGAGCCTTCTTCCCTGTTCTTCCACGCTAATCCCCTGCCGTTGGATGAAGACGAAGTCCCCAGTTCGAGCGACAACCGTCCGATGGAGCAGCTCTCAGACCGTCAGATCACCTCGGGTGATCTAATCCGAACCCTTCATCGGCGAACCGTCATCGTCTCACCAAGATGCGACACGTGGCTAAGTGGAGAGGATCCAACCGTCCATCCAGCGCCTATTGGGGGTAATTTGCACATTTAGCCCCCGATTTTTTTGTATTTAATTTTTAGTTCTATAAATAAATTAGCACGTTATAAAATAAATGTAAATTTTGCAGAAAGGACCCTGTGTTTATTAGAATTGCATTTAGATCCTTCCGCGCCTCACGTGCAGTCCCACGTGAGGCGCGTGAAAATTGCATGTAACCCCTAACGGTTTTTGTTTATTGTAAAATAGTTCTAAAAATTAAAATAAATGTTTATTTCTGTTGTATTTTTGCACTGATGCCCCTGGAACTTATTTTAATTGCAAAAATACCCCTGCCAGACTGTTTGATTTTTGTATCCTTTATGCATTTATTAAAAATACCTATGAGGCTTCTAAAAATTCACAAAAATTAGGATATATGCTCCATGCAGTGTTCTTTCATGCCCATATTTTATTTCGCATTTTTTGCATTTTGCCTAATTATTAAAAATGAAAAAGAAGCCATTTTTGCACTATCTAATTTAAAAAATAAAAAAAAATTATAAAATGTTTTCGAAAAATTCCAAAAAAATTATATATAGTATATTAATATATAAATTGAGTCCAGAAATTGAAAAACCCTAAAAATATGAAAAAGAAAAATCAAAAAATCAGAAAGCTCCAAAATCCAATAAAAAAACAGAAAAATCCTTAAAAAACCCAAAAATATGTTTTTTTCTCTTCTATAATTATCTATATATTATTATTAATATATTAAAACCAATTTGGGAATTTTTGGAGTTTATTTTATATTTTTAAAACCCAAATTATATTCGGCTATATATTTAGTCCTATATTGTGGACATTTTTGAAATTAAAAATACATAAAAATTAGAAATATTCCAGAAAAACAACAAAAAAATTAAAAAAATAAAAAAAAGAATTATATCTATATATATTTAAGCATTTATATCTATATATCTATATATACTATATTATCCCTCTCTCTCTCTCTTCTTATATATAAAAATCTCTTTACATATATATATATCTTATATATATATATATCTATATATTTATATTATTAAAAACATAAAAAGAAATTAAAAAATATAAAATATAAAAACAAAAAAAGAGATAAAAAATTAAAATTAAAATATAAAAAAATAAAAAAACCCACAAAAACAATAAAGGATTGGACATGATCATTGAATTGAATAATCACACAACAATTTTCACCATACAACCTTTCGCCTCCCAGTGTTCGACCTCTACTTGTGCTTACACCTATACACATTTGCTTGTAGAGTTATAATAAATTTTAACTCCACATTTTTGGATATTCATTGCATACATTTATTGTGGGTTAATTGCTGATTGATTTGAGGATTATTGAGCGGTCACTGCATCGATTATTGATCCGCCTTGTGTATTAATACGACCCTTGATCTTCCCTTTCATCAAATGGCGCCGTTGCCGGGGAGGCAACGGATTTTGTATGATTTTTCGAGCTTATTGGTTCATTTATTCAATTATTTGCTCATGTCCATCATTTATTTATTTGTGTGATTTTTATTTTTATTTTTATTTTTATTTTAACATTATTTGATTGATTATTCTGACCCATCTTCTTTCTTTGTCTTGGATGCGAGGGACCGCCAAGCGAAGGAGGATCTCTTAGGAGGACCTATGCACCCAAGCGAGGTGGAGTTGGCTCCTCTATGCCCGCCAACAGGAGAGAGCATCCATGACAGAAGAAGGAGAATTTTTGAAGACAGTCTCTATTTTTAAGCATTGTATTTTATTTCATTTTATCATGTATATTTATGTGAGAGAGTGACACTTAGAATTTTGTAATAATACATGACTCTCACAGGTACGCTTCGACTCTCGAGGTCCATTGCCCGAGGGATTGTTCCCTTGGGGGCCTCGATGATTTTGATGCTTTTCTTTTTTTATTTTATTTTATTTTTATTATTTTGTGTGAATGATCCTTAGCTTAGGAGTTGCTTGCTCGTAGAGTAGGTCCAAACACCCTAATGAACTTGCATGTACCTATAGCTCGCTTTGGACCTAGACCAAACTCTAAACAACCGCTCATTCATCTTTTAGCCTTTGTGCCACAGCGAGCCCCGCAAAGCGCTTTCTCCTAAGCTCAAGTGTGTTGAGCACAGAGGAGGGGTGAGCCAAGACCGGACTTTTTGAGGATAAAGATGAATGAGCGACTTGTGGTGCTTCACGATAATAGCAATTTCTGAACCTAGGGTGATTTCTTCGGTTTGCATTTGCATATAGCATAGGTTTCAAATTCTGTTATGCATCCCGCATGGAGAGAGCTGGGAGGCACTGTAAGTCTTCTTACTTAGCATGCATCGTCGTTTTCCGACTTGCATGGCTTTTCCGATCTTCTCCCTCTGATTTTGCCAACCTAGGATGCTTAATGGAAATTGGAACCTCGATAGGCACGTGCATTGAAAATACCAAAAAAAGTGATAACTCAAATAAAATCGGGACTGCTAGCTCTATTGGACCTAAAAATAAAACGTAATGGATTCCTTGTCTTAGGGAGAGCAACCCCCTCATTGTATGCGTTTTAAATTGCTTACGTGCACACTAAGGAGTAGAGCCCAAATCCCATCAGAGCCTCCTAAGGGATTGTACAACTTTGTGATTCTCACCTCACTCTAAAATCGAAAAGATAAATGACCGTCACCTGATGGTCTTCACTGTGTTGAGTAGATGAATTGGGGGTTTGCCTTGCGTCTTGATTGTGACTTGGAGTCCATTAGGCTTTTCTTTTATTAGAGTAGTCGGTCCCGACCGTGTGAGTCATGCATTTTTTATCTTTGAGTCTCTCTACCCCTCTTATACATATATCTCTTCATTTTGCATCGAGTCATGATATTGGCGCTTGAGCTCAATCATTTCTTCACCAAGCCCTGCGTTTCCCTCTTCTTCACCATCTTCTTCGTATCCACTGTATCATCCCCATCTTCTCCGGTTCGAGGAGAGCCTGCTCTTCGAACCACCATTTTGACAGTGTTCCTGCCCTGTGTGGAACACCCAATTTTGTCTACGTCCCGATCTTCTAGCCCACCCTCCTCGTACCCTCTGTATCACTCTTCTACCATCCATGATATTGGCACGCCCGCTCAATCAGCTTCTCCACTTCACTATGTTACCCTTCTTATCCATCTTCCTTGTGTTCCCCGTATCATCTCTCCCTTTACCCGGGAATGCTGTGCATATTGATGAGGCCCGCATCGAGGATTATTTATACAAATTATTTGTGTAAGTCGGGCCAATGATGTTGAGGATGCTGAGATTGATGTGATGGATTTGTCTTGGATACATGCATACAAGCTTATTAAGGATTTTTGATGATGCATAGAGCATAGGTGTGATGCATTATTGAGGAATTTTAGTTCTCGCATACCGGATTAAGGATGTGATATGATGCGATAATTCGATGAAGACTTCATGAGTATTGATTGATCTATATTTCTTGAGGTTCCAACCATCTAGATTTTGAGGATTGACTTCTTATTCTGATATGGAGTGCCTGATAGAGGTGTGCGGACCCTGCATGATCTCTCATCTTCCTATTAGACCCATCCTTGATCTCCTGACTCTCAAGTCCACCCTGGCACTTAGAGGATTCCTGACTATTTTTCGTGCCATCTCAGCGGATTGGATTGACCCGAGGTATGTTTGGTGACTGACATGATTATTTGCTCCCTTGCTTGATCTTATGCCCTCCGGATGATTGAGTGATTTATTGCTTTTGAGGACCTGAGATGACTTGCTGGCATTCCCATGATCTACATTGATCTAGCTCGCATTGCACCCCGAGGACTATCTGCGGGAAAATGCGATAATTTCTAGGACTGCGGTTTCATCCACTGCTTGGGTCGCCATTGTTATGGGACCTGAAACCGAGTCAGATGATATACTTGATTGGCCTCCCCCTGTGATTGTGTACTTGACCCGTCAGTACATGTTGCCAATGTACTAGACTCATCTGAGTCCGCTCTCCTTGACGGTCCTCACAAGGCAGAGCTCTTCTTTTCTGATTATTCCACGCTTAGTTCATTGCTCTCCGAGGGTTATCTGCGGGAGACGATGACATATTTCCGATCTGATTGGTCTCTTCTATTGGTAGCCGATGTGTCGACTACTGAGACCATTGTCTGGATCTGTCTGATGGATCCGGCACCTTGGAGCCCTTGTCTCTCCTTGTCGTCCCTCGCAAGGTAGAGACACGTTCTAACTATTCTTTGCTTAGTTCACAGTGCTCTTCGAGGACTATCTGCGAGAGGCTGCGACACTCTCTTTACGCTCGGTTCCCACTGCTGACTGTGTCTCCGATCTGCGGAGCACGGAATCGAGTCGTCTGATATCCTAGATTTTTGGTTCCATCTTGAGTTGCCTATCCGATCTATGGATCATGGGACCCATCTGATTAGACTCCTTTGAGTCTGCTTGCCTTGACGGTCTTCGCAAGGTTGAGCTCTTGATTTCTGCTATTTTCATGACTAGTTGGCAGTACGTTCCCCGAGGGTTGTCTGCGGGACGCTGCTACATTATGTAGACTTTCTGGTCTCTTCTGCTGGTAGCCGATATGTCGCCTACCGAGACCACACCTGATGATCCGTCTGATGGATCGGGCTCCTTTGAGCCCGCTCTCCTTGACGACCCTCGCAAGGGTGAGATTCTGTTCTGATTATTCATTGCTTAGCATGTACTACCCCCCGAGGGTTATCTGCGGGAAAGTACATCATTTTCTATGTACTCGGCTTCTTTTCTGGTGTCTCCTGTTAGTGGAGCACGAAGCCGGGTCTTCTGCCTTGTGTACCCGGTCTCTTCCCTGGTTGTGTCTCCTGTCTGTTGGAGCACTGATGAATCTCGGATTCATCACTCTAAGTCTCATTAATTAGGCTCAAGTCCCTCAAAATCAATTGCATTTCTGCATTTATTTCGCATAATTAGCATTCAGGCATGATTGCATAAGAATTGCATTTTAGCATTAATTTCTGCATAAAATAAGAAGCCAAAAATCCAAACCAAAAATGACCTGTAAATAGCCTAACTTCCCCTATTTTTAACTCCTTCATGCTAACACCGCATACCACAAACTCACTTCCACTATGTACACATCACTAACAAGAATAAATGAAAAATACAAAAAAAATAATTAACCCAGTTAAGTGGACCAAAAACCCAAACACTAGTTTTAGGATTTTCGGACTAAAAGCCACATATCTTCCCCATCCAGTGTCCGATTTGATCCTACTCACTGTTGAACTAATGTACATTCAATTATCTTCAAACAAGACCAAGTTCAAGTGAATCGGAGCTCGTATGTGAAAGTTGGGTTTTGGGCCTCTTTTGTATATTTTTCGCGGCTTTTCTGACCTATATTTTTTGTATATACTTTCTTAATTTATAAAAATCCAAAAAAATTAGATTTAGATGTCTTTTATTTATCTTTGATTTTTCTATATTTTTCTGGATTTTTATCTTGTTTTAAAAATGACAAAAAAAATTAGAAAACCCAAAAATCAAGGTATTCTATGTACATGGGATACCCCAAAAATTCACTTTTCACATTTGACCGAATTTGGCTTTAATCTCTTAATGAAAGTTGTAGATCTTGTCGAGACGAGCATTTTTCGTGAAGGAACTTTTTCGATCCGAGGTCATTTGCTATTTCTTTTTGATTTTACAAAATGATTTTTTCTCGAATTTTCTGGTGCTGACACGTGGCAGCCCCAGAGGCCGCCACGTGTCAGCATTTTTTGGGCCTTTTATATACTCGTTTTTATTAAAAAAAATTTTAAAAATCACGCACGTGCGTCGCACGTGCCTCCCGGGCACGTGCTCCGCACGTGCCTCGCGCCATCCATCCCCTTTCTCATTAAGCGCCACGTGGCTCTTACCAGGCCGTTCGATCTCGGCCGATCGAACGGCCTGGGACTCGTCGTCATCCTCCCAACTCCCCCGAAACCTCCGCCGGCCAAGCCTCTTCCCCCAACCGCCGCGCCGCCCTTATCCTCGCAACCACCCTCAACGGCCAACGCCCTCCCGAGTCCTCCGCCCTCCATCTCCGCTATCCTCGCACCCGCTCGACCCTTCTCTCCATAAAGGAAACCCGACGCCCCCAGTCCAACCCATCCGCCGTTCGACCAAAGGCCATCATCGGAAGTGACAGCCCGGTGCCCCCCTTTTTTGGCGTGATCCGAAGCCTCCCGTGCTTCGTCGCAGCCAAGCTCCTCCGCCGCTGCCCGCTCCGGCCGCACCGCCGTCGAGCCTTCTTCTCTCCCGGTAATATATCTCTCCCTCTATCTCTCTCTCTTTCTCCAAAACTTGCCGCTCCGCTCGATGCTCCACCCCCGTCGAACCCTTCGCTCCGCCTTATCATCGTCCTCTTCGACAATCTCCGTCGCGCGACACCGGTTCGACTTCGCCTCCGACAACACCACCAACCGCCCCATCACCGCCTCCGTCTCCGCCCTACGCCTCCACCTCCGACGCCGCAACATCTCCATCGCCAGGAGCTGCCGCCGCAACATCTCCGCCCCCAAGCTCCTCCGACCGCAGTGCCTCGCCATCGCCGACATCTCCAGCTACGGGGCCGCCTCCTTCGCCAACCTCTAGGCCGTGTGTCGGCCAGAGGAAGGCCGACGTCACGACCCTCCTGCCGGCCCTCCTCCGCCAATCCACGCCGACCGCCTGACTTCACAAACGCCAACGCCTCAGCCCCGACGCCTGGAGGTCCATCTTCATCGCATCACCAGAGGCCCTCCACCGCCAGCTATTCGTCTGAACGCCGCCCCATCGGCCGCCTCTGCCTACTCCGCTCGCCGGGCTGACACCGAGCCACGACCGGAGCCACTCCTCTGCCTTCGACTTCATCTCCAGCAGCCGGGCTCGCAGCCCGAGACCCCCCACGCGCGAGGCGCGTGCGGGGGGACGTCGGCCTTGCGTCAGCACCCCAGGTCGCGTGCGCCACACGTGACCTAGGGGCAAATTACACAGAGGCCCCGGAGGATCCTCCATATCACGCATCAGCCCCACCGACCAAAGTCACATGCTTGGCACGCGACTGTTGGTCATTTTGCAGAACTACCCCACTCTTTACTGGTAATTGCACTTAGGCCCCCGTCTGCATATTTTCTTCTTAATTATTATATTGCATTTTCACCCCTGCATTCCCCTATAACTTTGATTTCTTTTGGACATCATTTTATTTATTCAAAAATAGCACTGTGTTCCTCACATGACTCTCTACATTTTGACATATCGTTGATATTTTTATGGTCAGTGGTTAATTATTAATTATTTATTTTGTGGAAATTGGAATATTTTGCCCAATCTGTGCTTTGAAATTCATAGGTAATTAACCGTTGCTTTAAAAATCTCCGAAAAATCACATATCGTAGAGATTACTTTGATCAACATTGTGCCCAAAAATCTTTGCATTTGCATGCATACTTTGCTCTGTAAAAATCATTTTGCATATTTAACTATTTTATTTTTAATAGGTATTAAATCCTACATTTTTAAGATCTAGGATTTTTCTAAGATCCATTACCTAGTGATAGATCTTAGATAATTTTAGTTCTCTAAAATAAGTAGGTTTAATATTTATTAAAATTAAATATTGAAAATTAATTTGTTTGCATTTAAAAATTCGTAAAAAATTCATATTGCATCAGAAAATTCCAAAAAAATTACGGTGCACTCATTTCATCATCTTTTACATCTCGGCCAAGTTTCGTATTTTTCAGACATCGTTTGATTGAAATTTACATTTTAGTCCCTAAAATAGGCCGAATTTGCATTTTGCATCCCTTATTGCATTGAAAAAAATTCCAAAAAAAAGACCGCCTTGAAAACCGAACACGAAATTGGATAGACACAACTCTAGGTTGTTCCTTTGCCTCCTTGTGATCGACCTTGGGACTTGCCCAAGTAAAATAAACATAAAAACCACTTGATTAAATTTGATTAAAAATTGTGGTTATTTCTTGACTGTTTCCGATTGCCGCCTACAACGAACGACTTTAAAAATTTTCACGAACGAACATTAAAAACAACTTCTTAACGCGGCTTTTTCGGAATCGTCAGATGGCGCCGTTGCCGGGGAGGCAAACGGCTTAGTTTTTGTTTTGAATTTTTTTTTTCGGTTTTCCGAATTCGGGTAGTCTGACCCCTGAATTTTTCACTGTAAATCCCATTTTATTTCTTGTATTTATTTCATTTATTTTATTTTTGATTATTTTCTGAGTCACTCTCTTACAATCTCTCTCTTATTTTTCTTGCGAGGTACCCGGCGCACGTGGAGCGGTTTTTCAAGGAACTGACGCATCTTCACCGACACCCGAAGAAACCGCAATTAAATTAAGATCGAGTCGAGTCGTGAGAGAGCGTAGAGTCTAGGTTTTTAATTTCTGCACTTTTAATTTCTGCTCATTTATAGCGGTGTCCGTTTGGACTCTCGCGTGTGTAAAAAGACCTTGAACTTTTTTTGTGGTGTGTCGTGGCCTGTTTCACTCTCCGGAGAGGGTGGGGCCTGACTTGAGTGGCGATTAGGATAGACCTGCACATACGGCTCTTAGAGCATTTTATTTTTGATTGTGCTCGTAGGATCTTAAGCCACACTGCACTTTAACTGAGACGTACATTAGATCGTTCAACTTAGCCAAATCCAACTCAATTCTTCCCGCTAATAGAACTTTCTGCTTAGGTGCGGTTTTTATCGGCTTGCACGCATTTAGTATAAATTTTTAAAAATTCTGTATTGCATCCCACATGGAGATTGTGAGGAGGCACTGTAAGTCTTCTAACTGAGCATTCATCATAGTTTTCCGCGTGCATCGGCTTTTCCCGAATTCCTCTCTCTTGTTTTATCACATAAGTCTAAAGGAAATTGGGACTGGACGGTAGACGTGTATTTGTGTTCATCTAAATTCTACAGTGATCGCATTAATAAAACTGGGACTGCTAAATATAGCCGATCTAAAAAAATCCATAAAATCAAGAATTTCTGCGGGAGAGCAACCCCGACATTGTTTGATTTATCTTGCAGCGAGGAGAGAGACGCACACTAGGATAGAGCCCAGCTCCAAACCTAAACAGCTCGTTTAAACGGCTTGCAAGATTGAATTTATCACCAATTAAAACTAACAAGATAATTGATCGGACCCTTACGGTCTTCACTTTGAGTTGAGTTGGTGAAACAACCCTTGTATTGTGTTTGATTGTGCGTAGAAAATAGTGCATCAACGAATACCACACAATTGTGTCTACATCATAAAACATCTTGTTGACCCCGAGAATGGAGGATTGTGGTAATTTTTGTTCAGGCTCGTCTCTCTCTACCACAAACTCCCCAATCTCAAAAGCCCAGAGAAACTCTTACTCTGGACCTGCTTGGCCTCCGAGAAACCCTCCCCAAGAACCCTATTCCTTCTTCCTCCTAGAAGGAGGACAGAACCCTGTCTATTTCTCACCACAAAAGATCGAGAACAACTGTTACATCAATTCTTTCCAATCTATTAACTCAAACCCTTTATATTCTCCAGATAAAGAAAAAGAGATGCCACCCAAGATACCTTCCAAGAAAGACCCTGAAGATGAACCTAATGAAGATCCAATGAAGATGATTCTCGCGAGACTGGCTGCATCTGAGCAGCAACAACAGCTACTGAGGGAGCAGCTCGAACAAATGAATACTGGGGGAGAAGTGCCAATGGAAGCCGCATACAACCCTGGACAGTACAGAGTGTGGAACTATTTATAGCCACCACAGCCAGAGATCCACTATGAACTAAAGCCACACTTTGTCAGTCAATTACCTCAATTCCATGGTAATACGACTGAGGAGCCATATGAATTCTTGAGGGACCTGGAGCTAATATGTTCTAATCTGAGGCACCCAAAGTCAGCCAAGACTACATTCGTCTCACTGCACTACCTTTCGCCTTGAAAGGAAAAGCAGACTACTGGGTGAAAAACTTGGGGGTGACTATGACGACTTATGAGAGGTTCAAAAACCTCTTTTTGAAGAAATTCTACCCCTGAACCGGATCAATCAAATGAGGACCCACATCACCCGTTTCTCTCAGATGCCCAATGAACCACTTTGTGAGGCATGGGATAGGTTTAAGGACCTGCTACAAAAATGTCCCTGCCATGATCTGGACAACAACATCCTAGTCCAATCACTCTACTCTGGCCTCAACCACGAGACTCAAGGGTTAGTTAGTGCTGCCTGCGGAGGGAATTACACATCACGTGGAGGTGAGACCGTCTGGAAAATACTGGAGCAGATGGCAAAAACAAGCCGGTCTCAAATTGCGAGTCGAGCATACACTGATTCCCTGAACACCCTTCAAGCCAAAGGCGGGAAGCAGACGGTGGCATAAATAGCTGAGGACTTGATTCCAAGCATGCACTTTATTTCTGATAAATTGACAATTGTGGACAAAAGAATGAACGATATCGACAATAGGATTTCGCAATTCCCGAAGCAGATGGAGGAACTCACCGATAAGGTGTCCAAGATGGGAATGCCTAGTGCACCTACTGTCCCGATATATCATGTGCATCATGTCCAGGAGCAACCAGGAGCAGAGCAACAACAACCATGGGCTCACGATCAATGCCACGCCCAATTTTCCCAACAGCAGCCCCCACTGACTGAGACAGTAAAGGAAGCCCCGCCTCTGACATTTGAAGTGAATGGCATCTGGTACACCCAAGACACTACCCGACAGGGTAATATGGGAGACCGTCAGACTTATCAGCGCCCACCCACTTTCTATAATGCCGCATTCCAGCTACCGAAGCAACAGCAACCTTACAATCGCCATAACCAACCTCAGCAATACCATCAACAATCTCAAGCCCCCAGACAATCAGCTCAATCATCCAAACCCCCAGAAGAACCGATCAACATCCAGAGACAAATACTTGAAGAGTTTCGTCACTTCCGAAATGAGCTGGAAGATCTACGGGTTGATGTCAACCGCTTGTCCCGCTGGAAGGATGAGCAGACAGCTCCAGCCACAACCATTACCGCCCAGGTTCAAGCTAAACCCAATAGCTTGAACAAATTCAACGCATCTCAACACAATAACCAGGTATACTATCCAGACTTTTCCACATCTGAACATGAGATCCTTTCGTTTGACAAAATTAATGCCATGTCACTCAGGAGCGGAAGGACCGTGGTCGTACCTGACCGGGCAAGGGAATCAGACCATGAAGACTCGGAAGATCGACCGGAGGATGTTTCCGAGGAGGAAGATGAAGGACGCCTGAAGATCCCAGCAGTAGATAAAGGGAAAGCATCTATGGAGTCTGCAGAGGACCTTGAACCTCTAGTTGCTGCAAAAATACCTTTGTCACCTTTTCAGCAACCTGATTTTGATTATTATGATTGTAATAAAAACTCCAAGTCGAATAAAGATGCTCTTATTTTTGATTCTGATCCTCTATCTCCTGCCTCAAATGCTTCCATTCCTTTCCCCCATGCCTTAAAGAAAGAAAAACAAAAGAAAAACATCAAAGATGACCCAGTCATGGAAAAATTCTGCCAACAAAACATCACAGTCAAAGTACCCTTTGATCAATACGTGGCAGGTAATCTAGCCTTTCAGAAATACTTGAAGGCAAAATGCACCCCCACCCGGACTCGTACAAAGAGAACAAGTCAATTTGTGGAGACTCATATCTTGACGGTTGCCACCACTAAATGCGTCAGAAACCAGCATCTGCCAAGAAAGAAAAGGGATCTGGGCGCCCATTATGTGGAGAGTCACATTGGCGGCATAGCATTCACACGCACACTTCTCGACAATGGATCTTCCATAAACCTTCTACCCTTAGCCTTATATTATCGATTGGAGTTGGTCCCTCTAAAGAAGTCATCATCTTTACTCCAATTTGCAGATAAATCCATTAAAAGACCTAAGGGAGAAGTAAAGAATGTCATCATCATTATCGAGGGTACAGAATACAAAGTAGACTTCACTGTCCTGGACATGGAGACCCCGAACCATTGGAAGGAATCGCAAATCATTCTCGGAAGACCTTTCTTAAGAACCGCTAAGGCTGTATTCGACTACGGAACTGGCATGATGAAATTCCGTTCTCCAGGCGGAGAAGTGGACTTGGAAATGAAACAAACAAAGTGGCAAAGGCCAGACTCCGAATCCACAACTGAAGATGCCGAAACATCAGAATGCAATCTCCTCAGAACCACTGGGCCATGGGACCAACTGCCAGACATACAGGTAGAAAGCACATCCTCAGAAGAAGAAATAATACACGATGCAGTCTCTGAGACTTCTAGACCCCCAGGTTATCACACACTTGACAACATAGAAAGCCTCTTGGATTTGTCAATCACATCACCTCTGGGACAGTCAACCGATGATGAGTCGGACGCGGCTCTGGCCGAATTACCATTCTACTCTATCGATCCAACTCACTTTTCTTCAGAATTGGTAGCCAACATCTCACACAGTGATTCACCGCCAACCGATACTGAGCCAGAAGCAAAAGTCATTCAGCCAGACTTGATCGACGATTCAGAATTGCCAGAGCTGAAGCCACTTCCTCCCACACTGAAGTATGCATTCCTCAATGGACCTAAAGAAAAATTCCCTGTGATCATTAGCTCATCATTAACAGTGGACCAAGAATCCAGACTGATCGAAGTCCTTGAGCGAAATCGAAAAGCCATAGGTTGGACTGTGTCGGATCTCGTAGGAATAAACCCCGCTCTCTGCTCGCACCAAATTTATGTTGAGGATAATGCAAGGCCTTCCCGTGAATTTCAGAGAAGATTAAACCCCAATCTTCGAGAAGTAGTGAAGAAAGAAATAGAGAAATGGTGCAAAGTAGGATTTATTTACCCCATTTCTGACTCCAAGTGGGTAGCCCCCCTTCATGTCGTCCCGAAGAAATCGGGAATCCAGATGGTTACCAACGAGGAGGGGGTAGAGATCGCAACCCGAGTACCCACGTCGTGGCGCGTCTGTGTCGATTATCGGCGCCTGAATGCTGCGACCAAGAAAGACTACTTTCCACTGCCATTCATTGATCAAATATTGGAGAGACTTGCAGGGAAAGCATTCTTCTGTTTTCTTGATGGGTACTCCAGCTACAATCAAGTAGCTATCGCTCCCGAGGACCAGGAAAAGACCACATTCACATGTCCCTTCGGTACTTATGCATTCAAGCGCATGCCATTCGTGCTTTGCAATGCTCCAGGCACATTTCAGCGGTGCATGATTGCCGTATTTGCCGAAATGGTTGGTGATTTCCTGGAAGTCTTCATGGACGACTTCTCAGTTCATGGTGATTCATTTGATACATGCTTAGCACACTTGGACCGAGTCCTTCAGAGATGCAGGGAGGTTAATTTGGTACTCTCCTGGGAGAAGAGTCACTTTATGGTGACTAGGGGAATCGTGTTGGGGCACGTCATCTCCAAAAAGGGAATGGAGGTGGACCCTGCCAAGGTGGATGTGATCAAGAAACTTGAGCCACCAACCAACGTCAAGTCAGTGAGGTCGTTCTTAGGGCATGTTGGATTTTATCGACGGTTTATTCCTGATTTTTCAAAGATCGCCCGCCCACTGACTGAGCTCTTAGGAAAAGACACCGAGTTTATTGTAAATCACAGATGTCTAGAGGCCTTCGAGCTCCTGAAAAAGAAAATATGTGAATCGCCGATATTCGAGCTCCCGACTGGTCTCTTCCCTTCGAGATCATGACTGATGCATCGGATTTCGCTGTCGGAGCGGTACTCAGACAAAGAAGAGATGGAATTCCTTATGCGATTCACTACGCGAGCAAAGTATTGGACCCTGCACAGAGAAACTATACAGTGACTGAAAAGGAAATGCTCGCGGTTGTTTGGGCCCTGGAAAAATTCAGATCATACATATTGGGCTCCAAGGTGACAATTTTCACAGACCACACAGCAATTAGATATCTCATGGATAAGAAGGACGCTAAGGCACGACTTTTGAGATGGATCTTGTTAATCCAGGAGTTTAATTTGGAGATCAAGGATAAACCTGGAATAAAGAATGTTGCTGCTGATCACCTTTCCCGAATCGAGCAAAACGATCATCCTGATATCGGACCAATCAAGGAGACTTTTCCAGACGAATCGATTTGCGTCATTGAGTCAACCCCATGGTATTCCGACATAGTGAACTATCTTGTCTCCAAGAAGATTCCCTATGGTTGGACCAAAAAAATGATTGATCGATTAAAGTCGGATTCGAGAAAATACCATTGGGACGATCCTTTCCTTTTCTATGAAGGACCAGATTGTGTCTGGAGAAGATGTATTCCTCAGGAGGAATATCAGAGTGTCCTCACACACTGTCATTCTCTCGAGGCTGGAGGACACCATTCGGGAAAGAGAACCGCGCACAAAGTACTCCAATGTGGATTTTACTGGCAGACCTTATTTCAGGATGCTAATGAATTTGTACGGTCATGCCCGATTTGTCAAAGAATGGGAGGGACTATGGGATATAGAGATGAAATGCCCATGCATCCAATGATTTTCTGTGATGTTTTCGATGCATGGGGGATTGATTTTATGGGTCCCTTTCCCAACAGCAATGGATTTGAGTACATCTTGTTAGCGGTGGATTATTTATCAAGATGGGTAGAGGCTATTCCAACCTGAACCGCAGATAGCAAAGTCGTCTGTAAATTTATCAAAGATAACATCATTGCGAGGTTCGGGATTCCAAAAGTATTGATTTCCGATGGAGGTAGCCACTTCGTGAACAGGGAAATGAGATCTTTGGCTAAGGAGTACAAATTTGAGCATAGAATAACCAACCCGTATCATCCACAATCTAATGGCATGGCAGAGGTTTCTAATAGAGAAGTGAAGAGCATTCTCCAGAAGTTGGTTCGTCCCGATAGGAAGAATTAGTCGACACTGTTGGACCAAGTTCTATGGGCCTATAGGACAGCCTATAAAACTCCACTCGGTACTTCACCTTTTAGGATGATCTATGGCAAGCCATGTCATCTTCCTGCAGAATTGATCCACAAATCTGAATGGGCGATCAAAAAGTTGAATTGGAGTTGTCACCTTGGGAAACTATGTCGAGACTTAAATCTGAATGAGCTAATTGAAATCCGAAATCGGGCATATGACAACAGTGTGATTTATAAGGACAAGGTCAATAGATGGCATGATAGACACATTCGAGAGAAGACCTTTGTCCCTGGACAAAAAGGGTGGTTGTTTAATGCTCGATTGAAGATTTTTCATGGGAAACTAAAATCAAAATGGACGGGTCCCTACATTGTCATCGATGTGCATACCAATGGAAGCGTAGATATTGCCGAACTCAAAGAGAATGCACAACCGTTCTCAGTAAATGGACAAATGCTGAAGCCATACATTGAATCACCCAAAGAACAAACAGTTCAAGTCGAGGTCATCTATTTCATGCAGAGCGAGGACATTGAAAATCTATCTGATCATTCCCTCCCTCCCTCCCGACCACATCGGCCTCCGTGTACAGCTTCTTCCTTTACTTAGACCAAGGCCTAAGTATAGGGGGAGACCGATGCCATCTGTATATACCATTCTTCTCCTGACTCCTAATCGCTCCATTTCCACCCTCCCTCCGTACTTAGGCTAATCAGAACATAGGTATAGGGGGAACCGACATCCACCCGTATATACTCTCCTCATTTCCTGACCGCTTTTCTTTTCATTCTTTTTCTTCTTTTCTTTTTTTCTTTCGTTTTTCTCACTCTCTTACGCTTAGCCCGAGCTATGTCTTCTTTACGCTTCTTGTGCTCTGAGGACACAACACTCGCTAAGTATAGGGGGGTCTGTATATATACTTTGTATATATTTTACCCATATCTCGTACTTGCGCGTAAGTCTATATGTGTTTACGGGGTGGGTATTAACTTGAAAAAAAAGAGGCTTCTTATTCCATGTTCTGCATAAAAAAAAAATTCCATTGCATAAAATGTCAAAAAAAAAATTTCAAAAAAGTGTGTCTACATTGCACACACCTGCACTTCATCCAACATTACATGCATTTGCATATGTGAAAAGTCATTGGGTTCTGAACCGAGTTATGAGCCGAAACCGAGAGTGGTCTGGACTTGACCTTAATCCACCTAATTTTCAGAGGAACTTCACAGAGAAATGGGATTTTAAGAGCTTCAGGTCTTTTTGACTTAATTCCTTAAGTTCCACATGACAATGTGCAACGTTTGACTCTTAGTGTCTAACCTGGTCTCTTCATTCTGGGTACCACTCTGGAATAGGGAATTAATTCGCACTCTCGCACTATGCACTTAGCTCAACCCAAACGGGATGTTGGAAGACTGTGTGAGTCTCTTTTCTGGTAGCGTGGAAATCTAAAGACCGGAGTACGGGTTGAAATAAAGCTTCGAAAAAGGGATGGACGGCTGGGCACAATTTTTTCTAAGACCCCAAAAAATGTACAGAACAAAAAGATTCTATATCCGTAGGGGCACAACAAGATCCAAGCAGAACCACCAAAAATTCCAAATACAAAGAAGCATTCTACCAAATAAAAATCCGACCAAAAAGGTCCAAGCTTCAAAGAACCTGCAGATCTTGGTGGAGACTCGTCTACACTGGCCATCTTCACAAGGAGAGGTGACTACACTGGCCACCCTCTAGTTCTTTTCTCTTTCTTCTATCTTCTCCCTCATTCGATTGTGAACACAGCACGACAGACCTTAGAAGGAAATACCTGACTCCCCGAGGACGAGTTACTGGAGAGGAGAGGAGCATGGTAGTCCGATATTCTGAATGGGAAGAGCTAAAACCCTTCACACACATGAGTCGGTTATTCAATGTTCATAGGGTATACTTTGGGAAGAGGATTGATCTAAGATGACTTCTGAGTTGAAACTGTGTCAATGATGTGTAGAACTTGAGGGTTGTTGATTTTGAAATTCTAAGTCTCACAGAAGTTCCGCCACACTATTAATCCAAAGGTCAAGTTTAGTTTCACTTCCACCTTCAGTTCATGGTCTTGGTATGGAGCCCAGTCTCATTTCACGTCATGGCATTTCTTTTTGATGCTCAGGGACGAGCATGGTTTAAGTATAGGGGGATGATGAATCTCGGTCATCACTCTAAGTCTCATTAATTATGCTCAAGTCCCTCAAAATCAATTGCATTTCTGCATTTATTTCGCATAATTAGCATTCAGGCATGATTGCATAAGAATTGCATTTTAGCATTAATTTCTGCATAAAATAAGAAGCCAAAAATCCAAACCAAAAATGACCTGTAAATAGCCTAACTTCCCCTATTTTTAACTCCTTCATGCTAACACCGCATACCACAAACTCACTTCCACTATGTACACATCACTAACAAGAATAAATGAAAAATACAAAAAAATAATTAACCCGGTTAAGTGGACCAAAAACCCAAACCCTAGTTTTAGGATTTTTGGACTAAAAGCCACATATCTTCCCCATCCAGTGTCTGATTTGATCCTACTCACTGTTGAACTAATGTACATTCAATTATCTTCAAAACAAGACCAAGTTCAAGTGAATCGGAGCTCGTATGTGAAAGTTGGGTTTTGGGCCTCTTTTGTATATTTTTCGCGGCTTTTCTGACCTATATTTTTTGTATATACTTTCTTAATTTATAAAAATCCAAAAAAATTAGATTTAGATGTCTTTTATTTATCTTTGTTTTTTCTATATTTTTCTGGATTTTTATCTTGTTTTAAAAATGACAAAAAAAAATTAGAAAACCCAAAAATCAAGGTATTCTATGTACATGGGATACCCCAAAAATTCACTTTTCACATTTGACCAAATTTGGCTTTGATGTCTTCATGAAAGTTGTAGATCTCGTCGAGACGAGCATTTTTCCTGAAGGAACTTTTTCGATCCGAGGTCATTTGCTATTTCTTTTCGATTTTACAAAATGATTTTTTCTCGAATTTTCTGGTGCTGACATGTGGCAGCCCCAGAGGCCGCCACGTGTCAGCGTTTTTTGGGCCTTTTATATACTCGTTTTTATTAAAAAAAATTTCAAAATCACGCACGTGCGTCGCACGTGCCTCCCGGGCACGTGCTCCGCACGTGCCTCGCGCCATCCATCCCCTTTCTCATTAAGCACCACGTGGCTCTTACCAGGCCGTTCGATCTCGGCCGATCGAACGACCTGGGACCCGTCGCCATCCTCCCAACTCCCCCGAAACCTCCGCCGGCCAAGCCTCTTCCCCCAACCGCCGCGCCGCCCTTATCCTTGCAACCACCCTCAACGGCCAACGCCCTCCCGAGTCCTCCGCCCTCCATCTCCGCTATCCTCGCACCCGCTCGACCCTTCTCTCCATAAAGGAAACCCGACGCCCCCAGTCCAACCCATCCGCCGTTCGACCAAAGGCCATCATCGGAAGTGACAGCCCGGTGCCCCCCTTTTTTGGCGTGATCCGAAGCCTCCCGTGCTTCATCGCAGCCAAGCTCCTCCGCCGCTGCCCGCTTCGGCCGCACCGCCGTAGAGCCTTCTTCTCTCCCGGTAATATATCTCTCCCTCTATCTCTCTCTCTTTCTCCAAAACTTGCCGCTCCGCTCGAAGCTCCACCCCCGTCGAACCCTTCGCTCCACCTTATCATCGTCCTCTTCGACAATCTCCGCCGCGCGACACCGGTTCGACTTCGCCTCTGACAACACCACCAACCACCCCATCACCGCCTCCGTCTCCGCCCTACGCCTCTGCCTCCGACGCCACAACATCTCCATCGCCAGGAGCTGCCGCCGCAACATCTCCGCCCCCAAGCTCCTCCGACCGCAGCGCCTCGCCATCGCCGACATCTCCTGCCACGGGGCCGCCTCCTTCGCCAACCTCTAGGCCGTGTGTCGGCCAGAGGAAGGCCGACGTCACGACCCTCCTGCCGGCCCTCCTCCGCCAATCCATGCCGACCGCCTGACTTCACAAACGCCAACGCCTCAGCCCCGACGCTTGGAGGTCCATCTTCATCGCATCACCAGAGGCCCTCCACCGCCAGCTATTCGTCTGAACGCCGCCCCATCGGCCGCCTCCGCCTACTCCGCTCGCCGGGCTGACACCGAGCCACGACCGGAGCCACTCCTCCGCCTTCGACTTCATCTCCAGCAGTCGGGCTCGCAACCCGAGACCCCCCACGCGCGAGGCGCGTGCGGGGGGACGTCGTCCTTGCGTCAGCACCCCAGGTCGCGTGCGCCACACGTGACCTAGGGGCAAATTACACAGAGGCCCCGGAGGATCCTCCATATCACGCATCAGCCCCACCGACCAAAGTCACATGCTTGGCACGTGACTGTTGGTCATTTTGCAGAACTACCCCACTCTTTACTGGTAATTGCACTTAGGCCCCCGTCTGCATATTTTCTTCTTAATTATTATATTGCATTTTCACCCCTGCATTCCCCTGTAACTTTGATTTCTTCTGGACATCATTTTATTTATTCAAAAATAGCACTGTGTTCCACACATGACTCTCTACATTTTGACATATCGTTGATATTTTTATGGTCAATGGTTAATTATTAATTATTTATTTTGTGGAAATTGGAATATTTTGCCCAATCTGTGCTTTGAAATTCATAGGTAATTAACCGTTGCTTTAAAAATCTCCGAAAAATCAAATATCATAGAGATTACTTTGATCAACATTGTGCCCAAAAATCTTTGCATTTGCGTGCATACTTTGTTCTGTAAAAATCATTTTGCATATTTCACTATTTTATTTTTAATAGGTATTAAATCCTACATTTTTAAGATCTAGGATTTTTCTAAGATCCATTACCTAGTGATAGATCTTAGATAATTTTAGTTCTCTAAAATAAGTAGGTTTAATATTTATTAAAATTAAATATTGAAAATTAATTTGTTTGCATTTAAAAATTTGTAAAAAATTCATATTGCATCAGAAAATTCCAAAAAAATTACATTGCACTCATTTCATCATCTTTTACATCTCGGCCAAGTTTCGTATTTTTCGGACATCGTTTGATTGAAATTTACATTTTAGTCCCTAAAATAGGCCGAATTTGCATTTTGCATCCCTTATTGCATTGAAAAAAATTCCAAAAAAAAGACCGCCTTGAAAACCGAACACGAAATTGGATAGACACAACTCTAGGTTGTTCCTTTGCCTCCTTGTGATCGACCTTGGGACTTTCCCAAGTAAAATAAATATAAAAACCACTTGATTAAATTTGATTAAAAATTGTGGTTATTTCTTGACTGTTTCCGATTGCCGCCTACAACGAACGACTTTAAAAATTTTCACGAACGAACATTAAAAACAACTTCTTAACGCGGCTTTTTCGGAATCGTCAAGCACGGAACCGAGTACTCTGATTATTCTATAATTCCGCTCACCTTGAGGACCCTCGCAGAGGTGAGCCACATATTATGTTGTTCGGTGTACTCTTGTGACTTTCAGATTATATCACCACCGTGCATCACACAGTCTCATATGCTTTATTTCCTATCTATTTGGGACTCTGATTGACCGGAGGAGTCTGTACTGCTCTTTCTTCCGCCCGGTCTTACGGTATCGGCTATATTCCCTCATGCTGACCTTCTGAGCTGATTGACTGATTTCTGCTAGCGGATCAGATATCTTTACTTTCTGATCTGTGTATCCCCGGTAGCTGACGCCCACTTGATTGTAGATTCGGGTGTCTTTTCACCTTCTGACTGCGTCCTCGTTCTCACAGGGAGACGACGACGATAGGTAGGTAGTCGCTTACCAGACACCATCCTGTACTTCACTTGTTTTTCACCGCTTGTATATATGTGTACCTTTTTCTTTCTTTCTCCCGTATGTTCTGTGTGCCCCAGATCCATCGCCATATCTTTGTGTCTACACTTAGGACGTACCTTGTCCTAAGTATAGGGGGGCACACACCGAGTTGTTCTTTCATTGCACATTTTCGTCACTCCTATTGTTGCCTACACTAAGGGATATCTCACCCTAAGTATAGGGGGAGTGATGTGTATATTCTCCACGATCTCTTCATCAATCTATCTATATCTCTCTTTTCTTCTTTTCTTCTTTTCTTCTTTTCTATCTTCTGTATCTAAATAAAAGGTGTCACCCTCTTTGTGTCAGTTTTCTGTACTTAGGACGTACTTCATCCTACGTATATGAGGGGTGCACCCTTGATCTGTTCATCTGTTTATTCCCACCCTTGACCCTCCCTGCTTTGTGTACAGTCTGCTATACTTAGGATTACTTGATCCTAAGTATAGGGGGGACGGTCAACTTCTATTTCCTTCATCTCTTATTCGTATATTCTTTAGACTTGTCTATACTCAGTGCGAGTTATGTCTTCTCTTTTCTTTCCGATCTATGAGGACATAGCTCAAGCTAAGTATAGGGGGGTCGTATATACTATGTATATACTTTAGCCATAACTCGTACGTTCGTATTCTCTTAATAATATGGCTAATAATTCTTTAAAAACCCATTAATAAAAAGAGATGTGATTATTCCTCAAATTCTTTTTGTATATACTGATTAATAAAGCAGGTGAAAATATTTTTTGCAAAATGTTTGAAAAATAGTTTGAAAATCATTGTGAACATTTATTGAAAACTATTTTGAAAATATTTTGTTACATGTTTTCAACCTGTGTAAAAATGTGTGGTTTATAAAACTTATTTTCTTTGTGTGAAATAAAAGGTTTGAAAAATGATTTGCAAATGGTTTGAAAAATGGTTGCAAAAATATTTTGAAACTCTATACATACTGTTTTGAAAAACCTTTGCAAAATGATTTTCAAATGTGTGTACATGTTTGTAAAAATGTTTGTAAAAATTATTTTGGACTATAGTTTTCAAAAATTATTTGAACAATTTGTGCCAAATAAGAGGAATAGTCACATATAACTAAAATAATATATAATTATAATAAATAAATAAACAAAATTCTTTAATAAGTGTACATATATACCTTTAAATAAAAACTAAATCCTAAATTCTTTAAAAATCGTTAAAATAAAGCGGCACGCCCGTGTAAATAGTTGTACGTATTTTATACTGTGAGTACCCAAATTATTTTATGTGAAAAAATTCTTTGTGTAAAAATTTATTTCTTTGTTTTCAAAATTCTTTGAAAAATTGCATTATTCTTTGCATATTTGTAAAAAGCATTTGCATAGCATTTATATTATTTGATTGAGCTTGATATTTGAACTAGTCCAATAAAGTCGAAGATTGGAGCTTGGTTGGACCTTACTGCACCTAACGACACTGGAACCTTATGGGAACTAGATCTAAGGTACCTCAGGTCTATTCAGACTTAATTCTTTGAGAAATCAGGGCTGGGTTCAAGTCGCCTCAGTGGACTAACTAGAACTTTTCGAAACACACGTATGACTCTTGCCGATCGTGACCTAACTTGGACACTTACACCTTTCACTTGGCTCAACTCAGTTGGAGTGGTGAGGGGTTGGATTTGCCAGTTTGAGACGCACACAGGTGGAAATATTCGTCCTCGTCTAGGGAGGGAAGTGCACCCCAACCTGGTCCAATAGCCATGAGGTCTAAAGACAGGAGATTGTGGGTTGCGATAAAGCTTCAAAAGAGGGATAGTCTTCTGGCTCAAGAGGAAAAAGTCCTTATGTAAATGCTGCTGTAAATAGTATGTTAAAAAAAAATGGCCAGGCCTGTAAAAAAATAATAAAATGCCTGCAAAGTATGTATAGAGAATAAGCAAGCTTGAGCATCAAAGTTATACCATATGAGCCTGCAGCTGGATGACTTGACTACACTGGTCTTGCATCCCAGGATAGGTAGCTACACTGGCTACCGTCCATTCTTTTCTCTACCTCCTCCTCTTGAGTTGGATGCCACTTGAACTTAGAAGGGAATACCCTGCTCCTCAAGGAAAGAGCTGTTGGATTGGGGAATCATTGGGTTGTCATTCTGGAGAAGTCAGTCTCTTTGTCATTTCGGTTGGGGAGAGCCACCATCACTTACACTGTACAAGTCAGCTTCATAGTCATAAGGGTTTGCGTATGATGTAGGCTAGTTCTGACCTGGCTATTGAGGTGATTTGAAACTAGTTCTGTAACTCTCAGAGGCTGTTGTGTTTTAAATTTGGTTCCCTACCAGGTTCCACACACATTTCTCACACCAAGGTCTAACCTGAGCTCCAAAGTTTGATTTTGTACAGATGAGTTTAATTATCATGATCAAATCAATTTATTCTTTAAATTCTTTATTTTTGCCTTTTCTTTTCTTCTTATTCTTTGTTCTTTTGTACTTATTGCATAAGTATTTGCTAGGGACTAGCAAAGGCAAATATAGGGAGGTGATGAATCTCCATTTCATCACCTTTATTCTATCATTTTGGCCTTAAAAACCCCAGCAAATGCATGTAAATAGCATTTATTTGTACATAATAGCACCCATTATTTATTGTATTTATTGTACATAAAATAAGGTTTTTAATGCCAAAATTATAGAATAAAGAGAAGAAAAGAAAAAGGAATAAAATATTGCAAATATTTTATGACCCAAACCTCGAGACCAAGGCCAGCATGGAATTGGTCGACAAGGAATAAAGTAGGGGGAGATAAGGGCCAGTGTACAATAAATACCTCATTTATTTATTCATTTATTTATGCATTTTTGACACCTATTTTGTACATAATTATTTATTCATCAAATAAAGAAACTTTGTACATAAAAGTTGTAGATAAAAATATAAATAAAATTACAAAATTGAGTTTATGTAAAAATAATACTCAGCGTACATTCTCTACACAGAATAAAAAGCCAAAATCTCAACTTCACAGACCCATATCTTGCAAATAAAAACTCCAAATCACCCAAACTCACCTTTAATTGTATATAGCATTCCAAGAACTATTTAATAAAAATGGTTTCATAATTTTTGGAGATCATCTGTAGAAGTTAGGTTTTTGGCCCTCCTTGTACCTATTATTGATTAAAATATTCATTTTATTCAAATATTTGTACCAAATTATATTTTTAGAATTTTACAAATAATGTATAGAATACATGTACATATTAACATTAGAATAAAACCAAAAATAATTTGTAAAATAAAATAAGTCTATGTAATGTATAGACAAAATACCTATGTGAAGTATGTACATAAATAAAAGGGGAAAACATTCTTTAATTGATTCATTCTTTTGTATTTTTATAATAATGTATATATTATATATAACTTATTAAAAATACAAATCCAAAATAAAAACAAATAAAATTCATTAAATAAATAACATGTATATAATATATAGGTAAACTACCTATAAGTATACCTACATATACATAAACACATTTATTTAAAAATGTAAATAAACTCATAAAAAGGAAATAAAAATATATTTCTACTCATAAAAATAAGTTATAAATTTATAAAATAAGAAAATAAAATAATAAAAAAAATAAACAAAATAAAAATAAATATATATAAATATACTTGTAAATATATTATTTTAATAAAATCGTAATAAAATACTTCAAAAAAATAAATAAAAATCATGAATAAATACTATATTAATTTATAAACATTTTTTATTTTATAAGTAAAACCTAATTAATTCATTTAATACGTTAAATAAATGGGTCAAGTTTAGTCTGACGTGGGCCAATCAGGGGCTAGGGAAAGTTGACCTTTGGTCAACTCCCCCTGCGCCTCTGACTCCCGTCAGAACTGTCGAGTCCCCCGATTTCATCCATTTTTCCCGCTCGACATGATGCTCCATCACCGTTGATCCCTTCACGGAATTTTCTCCCAGATGAATCATGACCCCCGCCATTCACTTAGATCCCTTGTGCATAGTATAGATTCGTTGTTTTTAGCCGGTAAAATAAGGGTGCTGCTTCGTTTATAAATAAGGAACCACCGCCTCCTCCGTAAAATTTGGTCAGCTTTCAGCCAATCCCTTCTTCGCATTCGGTCCCAGCGATGTTCCTTGTGACAGGAGGAGCTCGCTAGCGTCTTGAATCGGTCGGAGAGGCGGAGGTTGCACCCACGGCGGCGCTCCGGCAGCCGCCCTGCTCCTTGGAGTTCCTTCAGGTATAAGAGTTGCGCCTTTACATTTCTAGGTAGATTTTTATATCAGCAATTTATTCCTGTATTTTATTTCGCATTTAGAGTAGTAGATTAGCGTAATTTAGGTTCTTCGAAGTTCGCCGGATCTCCGCTCCGGCGACTTCGCCATCGTGCCCTCGTTGTTTTCCCGACTCGCTTTCACCTTCATTTTGTTCCCCACCATCTTCTCCACCTTCCAGCCACCTTGTCCAACCAGATTCTCTTCTGGATCCACGAATCGAAGCTCCTCCACCGCCTTCCGCCGGAGCTTCTTCGCCCACCATCACCCGCTTGCTTTCAGCTTCAAACCCTGGGTCGAGGAGCATCGCCTCGAGCCCCTCTACCTTTTTGTGCAGGTTAGGCGAGCTAAAACAGGCCAGGAGATGATTCCAAAGCCGGCTGAGGTACCTGGAGCTCCGCTTCTTCTTTGAGCTCGTGGCGGCGCTCCAGCGTGCCTCCGGCCGATCCGACACCTCCAGACGGAAGAGGACCCTGCCAGGAAGCTTTTGGGACACCTCAGAGCAGCAAATACCGGTAGGGGCGCGAGATCTGGTTGGAAGAAGCTCGCCTCGATGAGCCTTCTTCCCTGTTCTTCCACGCTAATCCCCTGCCGTTGGATGAAGACGAAGTCCCCAGTTCGAGCGACAGCCGTCCGATGGAGCAGCTCTCAGACCGTCAGATCACCTCGGGTGATCTAACTCAAACCCTTCATCGACGAACCGTCATCGTCTCACCAGGATGCGACACGTGGCTAAGTGGAGAGGATCCAACCGTCCATCCAGCGCCTATTGGGGGTAATTTGCACATTTAGCCCCCGCTTTTTTTGTATTTAATTTTTAGTTCTGTAAATAAATTAGCACGTTATAAAATAAATGTAAATTTTGCAGAAAGGATCCTGTGTTTATTAGAATTGCATTTAGGTCCTTCCGCGCCTCACGTGCAGTCCCACGTGAGGCGGTGAAAATTGCATGTAACCCCTAGCGGTTTTTGTTTATTGTAAAATAGTTCTAAAAATTAAAATAAATTTTTATTTCTGTTGTATTTTTGCACTGATGCCCTGGAACTTATATTAATTGCAAAAATACCCCTGCTAGGCTGTTTGATTTTTGTATCCTTTATGCATTTATTAAAAATACCTATGAGGCTTCTAAAAATTCACAAAAATTAGGATAGATGCTCCATGCAGTGTTCTTTCATGCCCATATTTTATTTCGCATTTTTGCATTTTGCCTAATTATTAAAAATGAAAAAGAAGCCATTTTTGCACTGTCTAATTTAAAAAATACAAAAAAATTATAAAATGTTTTTGAAAAATTCCAAAAAAATTATATATAGTATATTAATATATAAATTGAGTCCAGAAATTGAAAAACCCTAAAAATATGAAAAAGAAAAATAAAAAAATCAGAAAGCTCCAAAATCCAACAAAAAAACAGAAAAATCCTTAAAAAACCCAAAAATATGTTTTTTCTCTTTTATAATTATCTATATATTATTATTAATATATTAAAACCAATTTGGGAATTTTTGGAGTTTATTTTATATTTTTAAAACCCAAATTATATTCGGCTATATATTTAGTCCTATATTGTGGACATTTTTGAAATTAAAAATACATAAAAATTAGAAATATTCCATAAAAACAACAAAAAAAATTTAAAAATAATAAAAAAAGAATTATATCTATATATATTTAAGCATTTATATCTATATATCTATATATACTATATTATCCCTCTCTCTCTCTTCTTATATATATAAATCTCTTTACATATATATATATATCTTATATATATAATATCTATATATTTATTTTATTAAAAACATAAAAAGAAATTAAAAAAATATAAAATATAAAAACAAAAAAAAGAGATAAAAAATTAAAATTAAAATATAAAAAAAAATAAAAAAACCCACAAAAACAATAAAGGATTGGACATGATCATTGAATTGAATAATCACACAACAATTTTCACCATACAACCTTTCGCCTCCCAGTGTTCGACCTCTACTTGTGCTTACACCTATACACATTTGCATGTAGAGTTATAATAAATTTTAACTCCACATTTTTGGATATTCATTGCATACATTTATTGTGGGTTAATTGTTGATTGATTTGAGGATTATTGAGCGGTCACTTCATCGACTATTGATCCGCCTTGTGGATTAATACGACCCTTGATCTTCCCTTTCATCAGTGACAAGGGTATTTATTCCACTCAGATAATCGAGGACACAACACGAGCATTGGAAACGGCTAGGAAGAAACTATTGACTGCACAGAGCCGTCAGAAGAGCTATGCTGATCAGAGATGTCGTGATCTTTAATTTGATACCGGAGACTTTGTATTCTTAAAAGTATCTCCAATGAAAGGTGTTCAGAGATTTGGTGTCAAGGGCAAGTTGGCACCACAGTTCATTGGCCCATTCGAGATTTTATCTCGTATTGGGAAGGTAGCATACCGAGTAGTACTCCCCCCTCACTTGGCAGGCATGCACGATGTATTCCATGTGTCAAACCTCCAGAAGTATATTCGAGACACTCGACATGTGATTAGCTATGAGGATCTCGCAGTTGAATCAAATTTGTCTTTTCCTGAGGTACCCGTGCAGATTTTAGACCGGACAATCAAGAGGTTACGACGGAAAGATATCCCTTTAGTCAAGGTATTGTAGCAAAGTCAGAATGTTGAGGAGGCCACTTGGGAGCCTGAGGCAGATATGCGACAGAAATACCCCTATCGTTTTGAAGGTATGTTCACGAAACCCTATTTCAATCCTCTTTAAGATTTTTATAGATTTCGTTCTCTTTAAGATTTTTATGCCTGAATCTACACCACATTCAAAACTTATATGTTAAATCCTACATCTCGAGGACGAGACTTCCTTTAAGATTTTTATGATGTAAAACCCCGTATTTTCGTTTTCCGAAAATCTGGAGTATTTTCGACATCCAAAAAATTCAAATAATCATGCCTTTTCATAGATTTCGTCGAGATCTTTCCAATGAGCCCAAGAACATCAAATTCTGACATTCTTAGCCCAAGATATCAATGTTTTATGTTGGATGATCGAGATCCATATATGGATCCGAACCGGATCTGAAACTTGATCCATTTACACCCCTCTTTCTATAAATATACTATGATAGGTTGCCCTCTCCAAAGCCCTAGCCACCACCATCCTCCCCTCTCATTGGAGCACCACCATCTTGGTCAGTATAGTCATCGGAGGGTCACCGTTGACGTCAGAGAAGGAGCTCCGATCGAAGATCCGCGACCACCATCATGTAGGAAAGCTCAAGGTCACCGTGGTGCACGCCTCCTCACTACGATCGAGCGATGGAAATACCATTCCGTGTGAGAGGAGATCCCGAGGGAACATCCTCGGAGGTAACGATAATACCCAATCTCTTGCTGTTGGGTTTCACATATTTTCCCTCCATTCTTAAACCTCTCTAGAGCCTTGTGTATTTTTGTAACGAGTTTATCCCTTCTTGTTGTTGGTTTTTCACACGATTATTAAGGGCATGTTTTCTTTCCTTGCCAAAGCCTTATGTCTCTCTTGGATATGAATTGTTGATTGCTGTCCTTGTTATATCCTAAAAGAATAATTCGATGTTATAATCAAACCAATTGATTTTTTATATACCAGTAACTATAATGCTCTAGATGGATTAGATGGATGTTAGATATTTAAGAATGACATGGATACTATGGATTACATATTGTAAATTGTGTACAATAATCCGGACAGATCAGAAACTATGAAGTTTTACTTCTTGGTTGAATATGGATCAAGAGAGAAGATATTATACGTAAATTAGTATTTTAGATTATCAAATACCACCCCAATTTCCGTTATGCATATAGCAAGAATTAACCACATCTTGTGTATCATAATATAGGATTTAAAAATATATGTTATTTCCTTTCGAATGTAATTACCATGAAGTGCAACCGTAAATTTCATCTAAATCCTAATAATTCTAAACGTTAGGAGTGGTGATTAATTGCAGCATGTCTTTTTGTTCTGGTAATGGCCAGCTTTAAAAGATCATGGGATATGAATTAATCATTCATGGTTGAGTGGAGTTTTATTGACATAAGCATACATCGTGAAACTAAATTGCCAATGCATGAATCGAGCTAATACATGACAAAAAAAGTTATGCATTGTCGTTTTTCTTATAGCAATAATGATAGATTAATGGATGGATTTTTGTGAAAAGAGGGTCTCATCTATTTCAACGATATGGATATAATAGGACTGCTGCTTGTGTTTGTTAATGTTCTGTGTTTTGTTTTGAAAACGTCAACTTATATTTCTTTTATAAAGTATATGATAATAACACCCGATCACTCTTATAAAATCTGATATGTTCTTCTGTGATGATCTATCACGAAATCGTAATCAAAAGTCATAGAGCTAATCCTCCTATTTTGTTTCATTTAAAATTAAAGCGCGTGTATTAATCAGTATGTTGACATCATATATCGTGAAACTATTTTGACCTGCTAGAATAATTGTCAACCAATACATAAATTGTGGTTGACAGTTGCATTCAGATGGTAATGGGGGGGGGGGGGGTTAATTGTTAACAATTAGTTATCAGACCATAATAGATTATTGTTTTAATTAGAACAAAATCTTATTTTATTTTTGATTCACAATAATAACTTTTTCATGTATATTGTAAGTTATTATCTTAACAAATGACCTGTAGGAATCGGAAACAATTCATCTATACTCATTACATAGATTCTCAATTAAATAGATATAAAATGGGATGTGAATGAAAATCATACATTGTGACACCAGGTTATATGGTTAGGAATGATAGTATTGAGTAGTGATCATTATACAATGTGTCATCAGTGCATGGAAATTCGAATTTGTGATAAGTCATTGCAATGATATTCATGATGAATATAAATCTATGGAGGGGTGGTCATGATGATCATATAGATGGAGGTAGGCGCCCCAAGGGATTATGCATGCATCATGGGGTCCCGGTAGAAGCCTTGAAGGTCGCAACCCCAACGGACGAGTTGGGTGACGTGTTCCACCTAGCAGCCCGGTAGTATCTGGAGTCGCTCGACGGAGTTGGCAGGTGGTGCGGTTGACGTTCTTGGTTTTGCACTTATACACGATATTAAGATTCGATTTAAAATTTGACGTGGCCGCATTCCTTCGAATATATTGTTGTGAGAGGTGTTCCGGGATATGGTTTGAAGTTGGAGAATTGGAGGTTGAAATACTTGGAGGTTTATCCAAGATGACAAACAAGTTCCCGCGTAGCGGAGGCCTGCGAGTCGCGTACTTGTATGTGCTAAAATAATATGAGAAAGGATAAATAATTTATGATCGGATGCCAGATATTGTATATCATTGTGGGCTCTAACTAACTTGTCAAAATATCAATGATCATTGTGGTAGAACTTAATCGATTTATTTTTTTTATAAAATCAATGTGATCGAATGTGATTTTAAATGACTTGGCATTCTATCTGAATTATTTCAATACATAATATTCCATTAAATAAAATTAGGTATACATTCTTTTCTTACCCCTACTTTAGTCGTTATAAATATTTGTCTCGTTACTGGACAATTGCTCATAACATTACCCTCGTGTGAACCCAACTTGTATACCTGAGCAAAAACCGCCACAGTAGCGCTCTTTTGAGGAGATCAGACTTCTTTTCGTCATATTCGCATCAGGCAGGGTGCGTCCTACTTAGAGTAATTTATTTACTTCCGTTTTATTTTATGTTATTCTGAGAGACTTTGTAGTGAGATATGTAGAGAGTTTTTCTACAAAGTTTGAGATTTTCTGATGTAACTCGTATCATGGACATGGACTAGATGAGTATTGATCAGAATGGATGTTGCATTTTCATTTTCATTTCATATTATTCTCATGTTGTTATTTATATTTCAAATGTTAATCTAATGTGCATAAGATGGTTTGCTGAGTATCATCGATCATGGGTGTATTTGGACCGTAGGTCCGACGTTCCCATCTCATCGGTTTCGGTAGCCGGAGGGGCGGGGCGTCACAGTAACCCCCTCATTGTTTGGTTTTCTTAAGCGAGAGAGCGACCCACACACTAGGATAGAGACCCGCCGAACTCTTTTCAGATTACTATCTTGGGTTAGTTGTTCTCCAGTGAGGATCTCTTCGGTAGCTGTTAAAGCGGCCCGTGACATCCTTAACAGGTTGAATTGATCGGGTAGCCGGTAAATGGTCCACAATTCATATTGGCTGGGACAGATCTAACTTTGAGATTAGGCCAGTCTCCTGAGAGCATTGGGTTCCTAATATCTCGCTTTTAACCGCTCTGATATATTGTATTCTCACCAAATTCTAAAATTGACAAGATAATTTACCGAACCTTCACGGTCTTCACTTTGAGTTGAGTTGGTGAACTAAGGGTTTGTATTGTGTTTTGATTGCTTGTATGCATACTCGATCCTTCTGTGCATTTGCGCTTTTTTCTCCATATCTTTTGACTTGACCTTCATGCTCTCCCGATCCCGTCTTTTATTTCGGAGATGGCCGACTGGAGTTATTTTAATCCGATCTTTACGGATACCTCGTACCCTCCATACGATCCACCTTCCTTTTTCCAGGAGGACTTTCCTCCTGATTTTTGTGCATATCCGCCTAACCCATTATTTCAGGAATCGGAGGACTTTTTTTTTCACCCACCCTCATTCAACCCACCCGATCCTGGGATTTTGAAGTCACCTTTCATGATTTCCACACTTGAGACACTGAACCAGATGATGGAGCATATGAATTCGTGGATTAACAATCTATTTAATATAAATACGAGCCAAAACACTGCTCCACTATTTGAGGATATTGATTCACTTGAGGATAATCATGAGAGCTTGCAATCGCCCAAAATACAAAAAATGAGAAAATTTTGAAAATCCAAAAAAATTCTAGGAGACACATTATTGATTCATTTTATGTGGAGAGGACCAAAATGCCTGATCATTTACCCACACATCTATTCACATCATGTCCCAACCTTGACCTCGAGGATTCCATTATACAGTATGCTCTTGGTAATCCTCGTGTAAATGCTGATTCTGACCTCCTCCCTTGTTGGATGAGGTCCAAAAATTCAAAAAAAAAGTTGACTGAACCTGAAGTGTTGGCCACTATTTATGAGATCATTAAAACCCCACTTCAACAGGCCATGCCAGATTCATCTACTCCTCAACACAAGAAGAGAAAGTGAAGGAGAAGATCTGAGCATCACATCTTGACCATGGTCACTGCCTACGCCATCTCTCACGGTTTGTATTTTAAGAAAGGGAACACTGCCACACCTCTTGTGAGTTGCTCCACATCTGACTATTCTTGTGATAACACTCTCCTTGACGGTGGTTCATCAATCAATATAATATCCTTCTCTATGGTACAGTCTCTTCATCTTGAGCCTCTTAAGAAAACCAGGATGATAGTTCAATTTGCTGATGGATCTATCAAGAGGCCGAAAGGCATTTTTGAAAACATTGTCATTCTCATTCAGGGCATTAATTACACTTCGAATTTTATTGTAATGCCCATGGAGACCTCTACCTCTGTAGAGCACCCTCCAATTATCCTGGGACGGCCTTTCCTCCCCTCTGTAGGAGCCGTTATTGATTATGGTTCAGGAGAGATTCGCTTTCGTTCTGATATAGGGAGTGATGTGTTGATCACTACACCCACTACTGACCAGAGACCTGCATCCCATGAGAGCTCGCCCGTGTTAGCCAACCCCAAGGAATTTGACCTCGAGGATAATATCAGAGATTCTTGTTATATGTTGGATGATAAGGAAACCCAGGAATTTCTATTCAACGAGGAAGACTCGAAAAGCATAGACCTTGGAGTCCCCCCTTCTGATATGTGGAGATGCATTGATGGCATCCACGGAATTTACACGATAGAAACCCTAGAGCGGAAGGCAGATTCTGAGACTAGACAAGACAGACATGATTTGACTACTTTCACTGATGAGTCCGTTCCTATTCACCCTGATTCAGATGAGACCTATCAGGCCAAATTTGATTTGACTGCTTTTATAAAGGAATTTGGGCCTTTTGATAAAGATGATGATCCGGTAGAGGCTCGCCAGGCTGAAATTGATCCTACTTTTTCTGATAATGATTTCGAGCCATTTTACTTTGATGTTTGTGAGACTTTCCAGGCCGGACATGACCATACTACTTCCAATAATCGGTTTAGGCCTACACAATCTGAAGCCGCTGAGGATACATTCTTGGTCGATCCTACTCAGTTCATATCTAATGATGATCCCAATATCGACCTACACCTTATCAAATCCATACCTCAGCGGTCCTGCAAGAAGGTTCGCTTTCGACCTTCTTGACCTTTGTACATCCACTCCTCTTGTATATCCTTTTGTTTCACTCTTTCTTCTCCCGTTCTATCATTCATCCCTTTTCCGTGTGTGTATATATGCTATACTTAGGATGTGCTTTATCCTAAGTATAGGGGGGGTGAATGATTTGTGTTGTTCATATTCGTCCTGTTCATCACTCTTGATGTTGCCTATACTTAGGGATATTCTACCTTAAGTATGGGGGGGTGATTTTGTTCATATCGTGTCTTTTTATTTTTTGAGTCTATACATTCTCTTCATCGGTTTTTCCCTTTTGTACACTCTACTATACTTAGGATTACTTGATCATAAGTATAGGGGGGGGATCACCAACTTCTCTTCTTTTTATCTTTTCTTTGAGTCGTTGTAGCATAGGAGTCTTTTCACTTTTCTATACTTAGCACGAGTTATGTCTTCCTTTTTCGCTCTTTGATTACTATGAGGACATAGTTCGAGCTAAGTATAGGGGGTGTCATATATATTGTATATATACACTTTAGACATAACTCGTACTTTTAAATATGTTTATTTGGGGGGTTATGTTTATAATTTTGTAAAATCCACGTTTGTAAATACAAATAAAACAAAAAAAACAACAACAAACAAAAACACAAAAAAAACAACAACAAAAACACAACAAAAAAACAAAAATAATAAAACAAAAACAAAAACAAAAAAATCAGTCAAAAAAATCTTGTATATATTTTACTAACCCTTTTTCCTTTAAAAAAACTACAAAACCAAAAATCTATAAAAACTTGCATAATTCAAAAAAAATCTTTCTTTTACATCTGCATTTTTCTCTCAAAAATCCATAAAAAGTTCAAAATTAGAAGATTGTTTTTAAAAAATGTTCTTTTCACATGTGCATCATTTCTTTTCAAAAAAACCTTTGCATTGTTCATCTTTTCTTGCATTTGCATGTGCATTTTTCAAGATAGCATTGACATTTAAACTATGTCTGGAATAAAATTGAAGAATGGAGCTTAATGGACCTTAATCCACCTAATTCTCAGAGGAACTTCACCGAGAAATAGGATTTTAGAAGCTTCAAGTCTTTGACTTAATTCTTTGAGTTCCACATGACAATGTGCAACGTTTGACTCTTAGTGTCTAACATGGTCTCTTCATTCCGGGTACAACTATGGAATAGGGAATTAATTTGTACTCTTGCACTATGCACTTAACTCAACTCAGACGGGATGTTGGAAGACTGTGTGAGCTTCTTTTCTGGTAGCGTGGAAATCTAAAGACCGGAGTACGGGTTGAAATAAAGCTTCAGAAAAAGGATGGATGACTGGGCACAATTTTTTGTAAGACCCCAAAACATTTACGGAAACAAAAAGATTCTATATCTGTAGGGGCACAACAAGATCCAAGCAGAACTACCAAAAATCCAAATACAAAGAAGCCACTACCAAATAAATATCTGACCAAAAAGGTCCAAGCTTCAAGAAAAACTGCAGATCTTGGAGGAGAGTCGGCTACACTGGCCAGCTTCACAAGGAGAGGTGACTACACTGGCCACCCTCCAGTTCTTTTCTCCTTCTTCTAACTTCTCCCCCAATTTGATTGTGAACACATCACGACAGACCTTAGAAGGAAATACCTGACTCCCCGAGGACAAGTTACTGGAGAGGAGATTTGCATGGTAGTCCGACATTCTGGATGGGAGGAGTTAAAAACTTTCACACACATGAGTCGATTGTTCAATGTTCATAGGGTATGCTTTGGGAAGAGGATTGATCTAAGATGACTCCTGAGCCGAAACTGTGACAATGACGTGTAGAACTTGAAGACTGACGATTTTAAATTCTAAGTCTCACAGAAGTTCCCGACACATTAATAATCCAAAGGTCCAACAGAGCTCCAAACTACAATTTTATGAAGATAAGTTTAAAACTCAATATTGTCCTACTTTCTTTATTTTCCCTTTCTTTTCTTTTTCTTCACTTATTATTTCAAATAGGTGTTTGCTAAGGGCCTAGCAAAGGGGGATGATGAATATGTGATTCATCATCTTTATTCATTTATTTTAGCTTAAAATCCTATATAAAACACCTGCATGTAACACTAATTCCATATTCTTACTAACTTGCACTTGTGTGTAAATATTGCACACTTCTTACTAATTTTAACCTAAAATAAATAATTAAAGAAAGAAAGAAAAGTAAAGAAAAGAAAATAAAAAAAGAAGGAAGACTGTATACAGGCTGACCCAAACCCGAGGGAAGGTCAAGACTTGACCTGATCGACCAGGAATAAAGTATGGGGAGATAGGGTCCTCAATTAGAAAATCCAAAAAAATTGTGTTAGTGTATATCTGTATAAAAATGACACTAATTTATCTATGCCTTAATTGACCTCAAATCAAATAACGTTCAAAACCAAAGTTGTAAATAAAAATGTGTTCTAATTAATAAAAATAATTGCATAATTAGATCATGTATAAAATAAAAGTAACCACACTTGGAAAAGTCACTAAGCACTAATTGAAAAACCAATTCCGGCTCCATATGAACTCAAATTGAAACAATCTCACTTCCATTGGTTTCTAAATTAAATTATCTTTAAAATGGCTCGATTTCATAATTTTTGGAGTTATGAGTAAAAAGTCGGTTTTCCGGGGTGGTTTGTGCAATTTCCCATGTACTTTGTACATATTGTATTTGTATATATTTGTAAACATTTTTACTAATTATTTAAAAATTAAAAAATATTATTCTAAAAAAAACTAATTTCGTCATTTACCCCTGTATATATTTTCATATTTGTATATAACATATGTATATATTTTTTTTCTTAACTACCTCCAGAAAAAAAAAAAAAATTAAATTTTATTTTCTCAATAAATAAAGTGACGAAAATTCAAAAAAAAAAGATAATTTTGTAAATAGTTTTATCCCTTTTTATCTTTATCTCATTTCAACTTTTATCTCTCTTATCTCTTCCACCAAAAAATTCAAAAATTCAAAAATTCAAATTTCATCTCTATCTTTTCTATTTATATGACTCCTTCTCCCTCATTTCAACTTGATCAATCTTTAGAGAGAGGAGCCCGATCTCTGAGAGAAAATTTTGTCGAGAAAAATGCCTAGCCTCCGAGCCGTCTAGTGACAGCGAGTCGGCCTTCGTCGAGGCGATCATGCTCCATTTCCGCTCCTAAGGTGAGATCCACATTTTTCTTATTTTTATCTTAGGTTAATCGTAGTCCATTTCATTGCTTTTTAATTCCATCGTCATTTTATTTCTCTAGATCTTAAAAAAACAAATTCATCACTATTTTGATCTGCTTTGACTCGATTTTTCATCTCACGTTCTTGATCTCCCCGCATTCTATTTCTATCATCCACGATCTCTCAACTCCGACCGCGTACAGTGGCCGGAGATCGGATTCGAATCTCTCTTTTCCGTTGGATCCTTGTTCATTTTTCCGAGTTGTAAATAAATAAAAAATAAAAAAATAATACAAAAAACCATTTGTTTTATTTATTTCTAATGTTTGTTTTGCAAGACTATTAAAAAACAAAAAATAAACATAAAAATAAAAAAACATTCCTCATTTTCTTTCTTTTTTATTTTTTCGAATTTACCAAAAAAATAAAAAAAGTTTTTTTATTATTACTGTTTTCATTCACTATTTACAAAAGAAATAAAATTACAAAAAAATAATAAAAAATAAAACAAAAAAGGGAGAAACGGCAGCAGGGCCGCTTTCCCATTGCCACCATCGCCGGCCACCAGATCCACTCCGCGGTGCGCCCTCCTTCTAGCGCAGCAGGTCGCATCCCGGTGCTCTCCAAGCCTGCTCTCCAGCCGTCCCATCACCACCGTCCGTGCCCCCGCTAACCCGACTCTGCCAGATCGTCACCGCCACGCGTGCCTCTCCAGCTTCCGGCCGCGCCGCCCACCAGCGAGGACTCCAGTTTAGCCCGGCCCGCGCGACTCCTCCTCCTTCAGCGTTGCGCTGCCAGGCGCCCGCATCTCTAGTTCCGACGAAGCCGTGGCTCTGCGCGACCTCCGCGCCACCCGTGTGAGGCCGTGCCACCCTTCACCACCGCCCAAGTGCTGCGCCTCCTCCCGCCGAGCCCTCCTCCGCCAAGGGCGGCAGCACCGTTTTCAGCCGCCCCGCGCGTGCGACCTGATCTACAGCAGCCACCATCGACTTTCCATGTGCCCCCTGCACGCGAATCGCCCGCCGTTGACCTCCATGCTCTCCCGCAGCCGCCATGCCATCCGTGCGAGGAAGGAGGGGGGGGGGGGGTGGCCAAGCCCCGCTCATCGTTTTGGGAACGAAAACAGCAATGACTAGGAACCATAGGGTTGGGATTTTCAAATAAAAAAATTAGAGAACTTACAAGTCAGCCCCTGACCATTTCTAAGAATTGCAAAGATATCCCTCCACTCCTCAAGTCACGTGCTCTGCATGCATTTCGTGTGTAAATTGCAAAATTCTCTATGCATTTTATTTTTTTATTTATTTGATGCAAAAACAAAACTTAATTGCATTTCAGTCTTGTTTCTTAGACTCTTTAATTTGCATGAATTCTCTATTGAAATAAATGTTATTTGTGTTTTAAAACTTTGCAAAAATTATGCTATGCTCTTGATGTGATTATCTTCCTAGCATAAATTTTTTTATTGCATTTTAATTTCATTTATTATTATTAACAAAATAAAAAATAGTGTCTTTTTGCTTGTCAGAACTTTGAAAATTCATAAAAATTCGAAAAATTCCTTAAAAATTCCAAAAAATTAGTATAGGTATATTTTGGTGTGTTTTAATTTTTGACCAATTTTTGTGCATTAACTCTTTAAAAAAACTAAAAAAATTACGAAAAATGAAAACTCTTAAAAAATTGTAGAAAATTAAAGAAAAATCCAAATATTCTGATTTCAGGCTCTATTTGTAGATATTTGATATAGTTTGTTATCAAAATATATGCCAGGATTTTTGGCACTTAAAATATTTTTAAGTTGCAAATTACTTCAGGCTGTGCACAAATTCGCATTTTCTCACTATTCGATTTTTTGAAAAATACAAAAACATCTGAAAATTCCACAAACATTCTTAAAAATATTTCAAAACATTCAAAACCTAAAAACGTTTTCCTTGATTTTTTCTGAGCATTTTTTATAAATTGAAAAATTACAAAACGAGTTGGTATGCGTACTTTTTGATCTTGTGAATATTGCTCCGTATTATTTTTGAAAATAAAAAATTGCAAAATCAAAATCACTAAAAATTTGAAAATCAGAAAATAAAAAAAAGTAGATATAAAAAAAATAAAAAGACAAAAAATCTCAAAAAGCAAGGATAGTTATCCTTTGAGATTCCTGTTTTTCTCTTGATTAATTCTTGATGAATTGAATAACCCTCGGGATTCGTAGCTCTCTGAGTTCGACCCTGTCCGCTATACAGGTTAATAAGTAGCAAAAAATAAAAAAAATTTATTGTTTGTCGCGGGATTTTTGGGGATAGCAACGACTATCGTATCACTAATTTATCTGATCCTCTAGAAAACTGTGCTCAACATCGATTGATTGGTACTTGACGAATCGGCTTTCAGCTAAGGCAAAATGGGTTCGTTGTATTTTAATCAAAACCATATCAATTAGAGATCGAGCGGGAATCTTCGCGAGGAAAGGCTCGATCTAAAATTTCCTGGATAAGTCCATGGTTGAATACAGTGACAATACTAACTATGGTATGCAGTCAGGACCTAAGAATTGGGTGATGGGATACTCTAAGTGGCTATCCAAGACAGGCAAAATAGAAAACAACATGAAATGCGTGTCTGATTTTTTATGGATTTTCCAAGGCAAGATACTTTATGCAACAAAATTATCAATAGTGCAAATAAAATAAAAGACACATAAGTATACACAACTCATAATTATACTCATGCTTTAGTGTTTAAATCGATCTCGTCAATCAAGTATCCAATTATGCAAGTGGTATCAACAAATTGATTACCCTAATATTGGAGCAATTTGACACTTAGATAAATGCAAATTCACCACATAAAATTCATAACAAAAATGTCCAAAATGTACTGAAGTGCAATTTACAAAGCTACCAGGGCAGAAATTCAAATTCACCACGTATAGGGGTATAAATGTAATTTAAAATATAGTGGGGCTTATCTACAAAATTCCCAAGTGGCACGCATCACGCACACACGACCTATCTGCAATTCTAAGAAGGCAAGGGGGTATAAATGTAAAATCACTCACCTGGTATACGCTTGCGATCAGGCTCGAGCGATGATGCAAGCTTGGGCAACGTGGCGGCCTCTTGAGCTTCGACGGTAGGCTCGGTCGCTCCTAACATTTGGGTTGAATCGATGCCTCAGATCCGGGGATGAGGACTGATCTATGCTATTAGATTAGATCAGGCTGATCTAATCCAATGGCAACTGCATCATGTTACTGCTCCTTCATCGATTGTGTGCGGTGGTCCTTCAGCGGAGCTTTGGCGACTACGTGCGTGTTCCTTCGTGTCTCTCTTCCTCCTCTAACGAGTGACGAAGTTCCCTGAAGGTTGGGTGAAGGAGCTAGAGACTTTGTGATTCTTCTACGCAGTATGGAGTGACGTGGCGGGGAAAGATCGTCGGAGGTGGAGAAGAAGAATGAAGGAGTTTGGAAATTCCATTCAATGTCATCAATAGAACTCCTTTAGGGATTAGCTCCATACACAAACATACGAGTGAATCTCTAATAATATGAATGGGGCAAAACGTGGGTTCCTTGGAGATGGTGTATTCGAGCCCTTAGTGGGTTTCAAACTTTGAAAGGTCTAAAAGGGATTGCAGTGGAGAAGGTGATGAAGAAACAAGGAGGATGTGTAGGGTGATGCATGAAGATGTTGGAGTAACAATGATTGTGAGGGAGTGATCAAGTGCCGGTGAATGTATGAAAACATGCGAGGAAATAGGAATAACATAGAAACAAAACAAAAAAATAAAGAAAGGAATCTTACCTGGAGAAGAAGAAGTACACGGAGATGAACCAGAAGGGTAGAATCACGGGTCCGGGGATGAGGAACAAGATTCTCGATCTTCACTTGACGGTCCTGAGTCTAGAGGATCGAAGCTCAAGCAGCTGGGACACTGCTACACATTGGAGACGACACATATCTCGTAGGAGGAAGTTTCTCTTCTTTGCTCAACCACTTGATCAACCTCTATCGCAGGTGGGAAGGGAAAGCTCAGGGGATCGCTCGTGTAAAGGCGGATGTCTAAAATTTGGCCGAAAATGGAGTATAAAAGGGAACCTGGGTGGTGGTTCCAAGTGAAGAATGTGGGGTTTAAACTACCCCTCCACGACTAGAGTTTGGAAGATGACGAGGTCTAGGTGTTGCGTGGAAGAGATGGAGGTGATGGAATGAGGCGACGGACGAGCGTGGAGTAGTTGGGGAATTGTGGAGAGAGAGGTGGGAGGAGAGGTAGGACATGGGAGAGATAGGGGCACATAGGAAGACGATGAAGTGGACTGTTGGATCTAGTGGTCCAAGGCCTAGGTGGTAGTAGGAACGAGAAGCTCTGATGCGATCAAAGTGATTGCATCGAACAGTTGAGAGTGAGGGCATTTGGTGTACAGAAAGGCAGGGTTACGTAGGCAAAGAGGCGCCATGTGGCCCAATGAGATAAAAGAAAATTATAAAAATTAAAGATAAATAAATATAAAATATCTACATATCTCAAAATAAAAAGTGTTCAAAAGATCTACAATGTTCATGTAGAATTCAAAATAAAAATAAGCAATTTGTACAAACTTCAATTTTATAAGTATTTTTAGGAAATAAAAATTGAGTTTTTTTTGTATTTTTAATTTATATTTAATGTTAAATAAATATATACAATAATTATCTATTTTTGGGGATTTTTAATAATTTATAAAACATAAAAAATAAGGTATAATAGTATAGTTAAATATATACATTAATTAGGGTTAGTTATAAACAAGGTTTAGTTTGTTAATATTAGTTAATTAAGGTTAGATTTTATTGATTAGTTTAAGTTAAAGGGGTAATAAATAAATAATACGATAAATCATGGATTTATCACCCCCTATACTTAAACATTGACTGTCCTCGAGTAAAAAGAATGAAAAACTTGGATTAATCACTGATTGTGCAAGTGAGTGATTTGGGACTTGATTCATTAAGAATCCATGGTGATCCTAAATTTCTAAACTGGACTAAGATTTAATCAAAAGGAATCCAACTTCCATAATTATCAAACTCTCTATGCATACATATAGCATAAGGATATGACATTAAGTGTGAACTGCATTTCATGAGAGTTGAGTTGAAATGCCACTCAAAGCCCCAGTCTAAGAGATTCTCTTAAGAACCCAATCCTCAACACTAGGGAATAATCATTTATTGTGTTCAATCCACCATCTCTTTAGTTGTCCGACTTGAAAGTGAAGGTGAAAGGCCAGTTGATGGAGGGCATATGATTGTGTCTTTTCTTCTCTCCCTCTCATTGGAATAAGGATCCTCGTGAGTGCCTTATTAACTCAACACATGCATTTTTGTTGTTGATCAATGCGTTCGTTAAGAGAGTGTTGAGTCTTATGCATATTGATTCAATTATTGATTCATTTCTATATGCATGTTTATTGATTCATTCACAACTTGTACATAATTCAATTTGATGCATTTATTTAATTATTGATTATCGGTGCTAATATACCTCTCTTGTTGAATTCGTTGCGAGGGCCTACTACACGAGGACGACTTCTTAAGAGGTTGAGGCAACCAAGCTTGGTGGAGACTGGTCTTTAGGCTTTGATCAGTTGGAGAGGCAACAAATATGGCAAGGAAAGGCTACTTAGCATATATTTAGATTAGATTTATTTATTGATGAGAGAGAGAAAGAGATTTATTCATTCATTTGTAATAATTAAAGACTTGAACACTACTCTACACAACGAGATCCAGTGCCTGGGTGTCTGTTCATCCGGGGGCCTTGTCACAGTTTTCCCATGTTTTCACCGCCTTCTTTTATTTTGTTTCACGATGTTTTGAGTTTTCCGCCATATTTTTTTGTTTTGTGTGCATGAGCCCTTAGCATGTACGTTGCTTGTATCAGTAATTAGGTCCACATCCCTAATAAGAATTGTGTGCTCCTATAGTCTCTTACAATTGGATATAGTCAAATAAATAAATATTGATTATCTGGACTTGAGATCGCGTGCCGTGAGAGGTCGCATACAACGTTGGCAGGACCCGTTGTGGCAGGCAACGAGTGGCATCGAAGACTGGACTTTTGGTCTCTCTTTTGAACAACAAATATATGGTTCTTCACATCTAATAGCAGCTACTGTTTAGGGCGATTTTGTCAAATTCACACCGTCATGTAGATAGGCTTAAAAATCATGCTTTGCATAACACTGTTGGATGAATTTTTTCGTCTTTTTATTTAAATGAATTATGAACAACTCGTGTTGTCGTCGCAACCCAAAGAATCCCGCAACAAAAAAATATATTTTTCTTCTCAAACCAATAATTACAGAAATATGTAGCAAGATAATTCGATATTTAGTTTACCTGTATAGCAACATGATCGAACTCAGGGAGGCTACAATTCACGGGGGATATTCGAATAATTGAAAAATCAATTAAAAGAAAGAATGAAATCTCAATGCAAACTATCTTGGTTTTTGTGAAATTATTATTTTTTTATATTTTTTTATCATTTTTATTTTTTTGTTTTCTGATTTTCAATTTCTAGTGGTTTTAATATTCAATTTTTTAATTTTCAAGAAAATTATTTTCAAACAAGCTATAATAAAAAATAGAGAATGTTTTTTTAGATTTTTCAAATATATAAAAAATGATAAAAAATGCCTAAATAAAATTCTTTTGTGTTTTAATGTTTTTTACTATTTTTGTTATTTTTCAGAGACGTTTAGATTTTTTAGGTTTTCAAAATGAATAAAAACATGGAATAATGAAAATAGTGAACAATCTTGACTATTTTGAAAATTAAAAATATAAAATAAATTAAAAAATTACTGACTTTATTTTTCCTAAAAATTATATGAAATTATTACAAATAGAAAGTGGAAACACTATTTTTAGATTTTTCGACAATTTTCTATGATTTTTTTAATATTTTTGATATTTTTTAAAATTTTAAATCTTTAAAATAGTTAATGCACGGAATTTGCACAGAAATTAAAATATAGCAAAAGAAAACTAATCTATTTTTTAGAGTTTTTTACGTAATATTCAATTTTTATGATTTTTAAATGTAGGTAGGACATTCTTTTTGTAGCTTTTAAATTTGTAAAAATAAGAAATCAAAATATTTTCGCAATAAAAATTATAACATGTATATCAACCGAGCAGAAGCCAATAAAGATTTTGTAGAGTTTCGAAGCAAGAATACTATATTTTTCATGCTAAATAAACAAGGAATTCAACCACAGTAAATGAAGGACTGAAATGTACTTTTGCAAGTTTTAAGAAAATGATAATAGAGCGACAATACAGGGAATAATGTGAAGTTTTCACATGATACTCACATGCAAATCACGTGATAGCAACTATTAATGGATCAGTTTGCAATAATAATAATAAATGCGGGGGATTTTCAGAAATTTACCAAAAATATCTATGCTTGAATCTGGAGGCAGGGATCTCTTTGTAATATGCGAGGATCTGTGGTCTGAGTGATATTTACCCAACAGATTAGGGTTTTAACGAAGGCGTTCTGTTCTTCTCTATTCCACACCAAAGGCAAGGGAGGGTGCCGTCTCCCCTTTCTTCCTCAAGAAAGTCGGGCATCGGTGCTAGGTATGGTGGACAGTGATGCTGTTGGGTACAATGCACGGTGGAAGGTGATGGAGATGGTTGCAGTGGTCTTCGATGGTCTGCGAGGAAAGAGGGCACAGATGGCAGGGTGATGGCGGGAACAATGGAGATGTCGCGGTGCGCCTGGAGGCTGGCCCACGAGGGGGCGACACACGGTCTTTGCGTGGAGGGTGCTCTTACGTAGGTCGGGAGGTGGTAACGGCACGAGGTGCGGTCGGTGCGGCCTCACGTTGGGGCAAAGATCGGTTGGTGGCTCCAAGGAGGGAGACATACTCCCTCGTACGACGGTCGGCAGGTTGCTCCAGGCGAGATGGCAGGAGGTATGTGGATGCGCGGGCTCCAGGTAGTTCAACGGCGAAGGGTTTGACGGTGGTGGTCTGCTGAAGGTAGGCCTATGTGGAGGAGTGAGATGGTGGGTGACCCACGCCCATGGTGCTTGGTAATGGAGCTTCCTGGCGGAGGAGTTGCGGTGGTCGCAGTGGGCGTGGGTAAGCTCCATAAGGCTGGAGGTCTTGGTGCGGGGCTCGTCGGGGGTGGCTGACGGTGAGGCACGAGACCGTGGCAGAAGAGCGGCGGGAGCCGCCTGCGAGCTGGAGGGCGACGCCTGCTGCATTTGATTGATTATTTTATTTTTTATTTTTATTTTTTAAGATATAGTAGCTGCAAAATAAAGGGAAAATAAATAAGGGGAAAATTTTGAATTTGATTTTTCAAAATTTGAATGTAGAGGAAAAGAAGGGAGGAGGTTAATGGTGGATAAATTATTTACATTTTCTACATAATTAATTAATTAAGTAATTTCGTCACTTTATTAGTTAATAAATGTTAATTATTTTTTAGTGAGGGTTATTTAAGGAAATCAATTATATACATATACTATATACATATGGCACATTATATACATAATTAAATAAGGAGATTAATTTTTTTTATGTTTTTTATTTTTATTTTAAATAATTTAAAGAATATTTACAATTATTTAAAAATACAATATGTATATAAATAAATAAATATAAATATATATAATAAAGAAATGACAAAATTGCAAAAACCACCACATAAAACCATCTTTCAAACCGTAACTCCAAAAATTATGAAACTACCAATTTGAAGATAAATTAATTTAGAATACGATGGAAGCGATCTTGGTTCAATTCGAATTCATATCAAGTCAGAATTGGTCTTTCAATTATCGCTTTATGGCTTTTTCCAGATGTGGTTACTTTTATTCTGTACATGATTTTATTTTACAATATTTTTATTATTTAGAAAGTATTTTTATTTACACCTTTTGTTTTGAAAATTATTTAATTTGAGGTCAATTTATGTACAAATAAAATAGTGTAAGATTTATACAAATATATAGAGAATAAACGAGAAGTATTTACAAAATATTTTTTTTGGATTTTCTGAGTCAAGACCCTATCTCCCCTACTTTATTCCTGGTCGATCAGGTCAAGTCTTGATCTTCTCTTGGGGTTCGGGTTAGCTTGTATCTATTACATATATACAGTCTTTTTATTTTCTTTATTTTTCCTTTATTTTTTATTTATTTTAGGTTAAAAATAGTAATAAGTGTACAATATTTACACACAGATGCATGTTAGTAAGAATATGGATTTATCAATATATATAGGTGTTTTATAAAGGATTTTGAGCTAAAATAAATGAATAAAGATGATGAAATGCATATTCATCATCCCCCTATGCTTTACTTTTGCCAGTCTCTTAACAAACACTTATTTGAAAGAATAAATGAATAAAAGAAAAAAGAAAGGAAAAATAAAGAAATTAGGAAAATTTTGAGTATTAAACTTATCTTCATAAAATTGTAGTATGGAGTTCTGTTAGACCTTTGGATTATTAGTGTGGCAGAACGTTAATGGGAAATGGATTTAAAACCTAACAACCTTCAAGTTACACAAGATTCCTATTCAGGTCTCCTCAACAGTTAGGTCAGAACAAGTCTACATACACAAATTCTTATGACGACGAATCTTAACTTGTACGGTGTAAGTGAAATATAGCTCCCCATCTCAAAAGTAAAAAAGAAACAACCTCTCTCAATAAGGTAACTCTAGTTCCCCAGTCTAGCAACTCTTTCCTCGAGAAGCGGGGATATTCCCTTCTAAGTTCAAGTACAACCAACTCAAAAAGAGGAGATAGAGAAAAGAATGGACTGTAACTAATGTAGCTACCTATCCTTGGATGCATGAACAATGTAGTCAAGTCATCCAACTACAAGCTTACAAAAATTTGACCTTAAAAATCTTCTTCTTCTTCTTCTTATTATTTTATACTTGTATATACACTCCGATAGGCATTTTACTTTTCAATCAGGCATGTCCACTTTTGGAGATTCTGCATTTTTTCTTTTTTTTGAATATATATACAAGGTGCAGCATGTACATAAGGAGTTTTTCCTCTTGAGCAAGTTGACTATCCCTCTTTTGAAGAATTATTGCAACCCCACAGCATCCTATCTTTATACCTCAATGCTATTAGATTAGGTTGAGATGCACTACCCTCCGTAGAGGAAAACAAATATTCCCACTAGTCGTTACATACCTATGTGCTATCCCAAGCCAAAAGATTCTGTTGCCTCACTACCTCCTCCATGAAGAGCTACGTGTAGAGTGCTTGTCCAAGATAAGCCATGGTCTAGAAGAATCATGCGTGTGTTGTTAAATATTCTACTTAGACTACTCAAGATGGCATATGAACATAGTCTTATGGACTCAAAGAATTAAGTCGCTAGGACCTGAAAAGTCTTAATTCAATTTCGTATAAGATTCCTATGAAATTAAGTGGATTAAGGTCCAACTAAGCTCCATTCTTCAATTTAATTCAAGACTTAGTTTAAATGTCAATACTATCCTGAAAAATGTACATGCAAATGCAAGAAATATGTACAATGCAAAGAAAAGAAAGCAAAATCTTTTTTCTTTTTCTTTTTTTTTCCGTTTTTTCTTTTTTTTTTGAAATAATTTTCTAATTTTTAACATTTATGGATTTTTTGTAGAAAGGAAAAAAATGATGCACATGTAAAAAGAGATTTTTTGAAATTTTATTTATGTAAAATAGACTTTTGGTTTTGTAGTTTTTAGTGATTTTTTAAAGGGAAAAAGGGTTAGTAAAATATATACAAATAAATACATGGATTATATATTTTTTTGTTTTTTGTTTTTATATAAGAGGAATTTTTTGTTTTTTATTTGTTTTTTTGTTTTGTTTTTTATTTATTTTATTTTTTCTTTTTCCTTTTTTTTCTTTTTGTTTTTTTGAATACGGAAGGTGACCGAAGTCTATATATAAAAGTACGAGTTATGTCTAGAGTATATATACAATATAGTGATCAGAGAGTAGCAAAGAAAGACATAAATCATGCAAAATATAGAAAAGTGAAAAGACTCATATGATACAACGACTCAAAGAAAAGATGAAAAGAATAGAAGTCGGTAATCCTCCCTGTACTTGGGATCCAATAACCTAAGTATAGAAGATTGTACAAAAGGGAAAAACCGATGAAGAGAATATACGAACTTAGCGACTCATCTTGCCCCCTATACTTAGGGTAAAATAGCCTAAGTATATAATATTAACAAGTGGGGGACAATTGAGAGATCAGAAGAATAAAACACAAAGAGACAATATGAACATCATCACTCCCCCTATACTTAGGGTAGAGTATCCCTAAGTATAAGCAACAACAAGAGTGATGAACAAGACGAATATGAACAACACAAATCATTCACCCCCTCCCCCACATACTTAGGATAAAGTGCATCCTAAATATAGCATATATACACATGGAAAAGGGGTGAATGATAAAACAGAAGAACAAAGAATGAAACTAAAGGATATACAAGAGGTAGTCAGCTCATGTATCAGACGCAGGAAATGTCAAAGGATCATCGTCTGATACCACAGATATACAATCAACGACGGTCAGGAATGTATCATGATCTAGATATGGCTTCAGTAACTGTTCATTCATAACAAATGGTTGTGCATCAGATGACAACCCAGATATGACAATACTCCCATTGTTACACATAGCTCTCACAATGAACGGTCCTAACCATTTGCTTTTCAATTTTCCTGGAAACAGCTTCAACTTAGCATCAAATAACCAAACTTTCTGATCAGGAGAGAAAGTCTTCCTTCGAATGTGTTTATCATGCCAATGATTGACTTTCTCCTCATACATGAGTGAGTTATCATATGCAAACTCTCAAAATTCCAGTAATCTATTCAAATCCAACTTTCGTTCTTTCCTACCTTCTCATAATCAAGATTGCATACACGGAGTGCCGATAAAGATTTGTGAATTAATTCCACTGGTAGGTGATAAGGCTTTCCATACACCAATCTGTAAGGAGACATACCCAAAGGAGACTTATACGTCGTCCGATAAGCCCATAGAACCGAATCAAGCATATGGGACCTGTTCTTCCTATCTGGACGTACAAGTTTTTACAATATCGTCTTGATCTCCTTATTTGAAATTTCTGCCAAGCCATTAGTCTGGAGGCTGGTTAGTGATGAATATGCATTTCATCATCTTTATTCATTTATTTTAGCTTAAAATCCCTTATAAAAAACATGTATATAATACTAACTATATATTCTTACTAACTTGCATCTATGAGTAAATATTGTACACTTATTACCATTTTAACCTAAAATAAATAAATAATGAAAGAAAGGAAAAATAAAGAAAAGAAAAAAATAAAAAGAGAAGACTGTATATATGTAATAGATATGGCTGACCCGAACCCCGAGAGAAGGTTAAGAGTTGACCTGATCAACCAGGAATAAAGTAGGGGGAGATAGGGTCCTTAATTAGAAAATCAAAAAAACGTACTATGTATATTTGTATACTTACACTATTTTATTTATAAATAAATTGACCTCAACAAAACAAAAGTTGTAAATAAAAATGTTTTCTAATTAATAAAAATAATTATAAAATAAAATCATGTACAGAATAAAAGTAACCACATCTGGAAAAAGCTATAAAGCGATAATTGAAAGACCAATTCCGGCTCCATATGAACTCAAATTGAACTAAACTCACTTCCATTATATTCTAAATTAAATTATCTTTAAATTGGTTGCGATTTCATAATTTTTGGAGTTACGGTTAAAAAGTTGATTTTCTAGAGTGGTTTGTGCAATTTTACCATTTATTTGTACATATTGTATTTGTAAATATTTGTAAATATTTTTAGTAATTATTGAAAATAAAAATAAAAAATAATAAAAATTTAAAATTAAAAAAAAACTAATTTCCTTATTTAACTATGTATATAATGTACCGTATTTATATAATATATGTATATAATCAATTCCTCTAAATAACCACCACAAAAAAATAAAAAATTAACATTTATTATTCAATTTAATAAAGTGAAGAAAATATAACAAAAATTACTTTTTCTAAATAATTTTAACTTTATCTCATTTCAATTTTTTCTCTTATCTCTTATCTTCATTCAAAATTAAAAAATCAAACTCCATCCTTTTATCTATTAATATGGCTCCCTTTCCCTCATTTCAACTTGATCAATCTTTGGTGAGAGGAGCCTATTCTCCGAGAGATATCTTATTGCAGAAGGGTGCCTAGCCTCCGAGCCGTCCAGTGATAGCGAGTCGGCCTTCGTCGAGGCGATCACGGTTTCCATCCGCTCCTAAGGTGAGATCCATTTTTCTCTTCTTATTTTTAACCTAGGTTAATCATAGTTTACTGTTCACATTTTTATTTCTTTGTGATTTTTTCTCTAGATCTTAGAATCCACATCACGATTTGATCCAAATCCGATCTGATATTTCATCTCATTTTCTTGATCCCTTCGCTTCACGTTCTACCTCCACGATCTCTCACCTATGACCATGCACGGTGGCCAGAGACACAGATCCACTCCTCATTTTTTGCCGGATCCCCTTTAACGTATTCCGTTTTGATTTTGAGATGGAGCCGTCATGCTCACGTCCTAATTTGTTTATAAATAATTTAAAAAATAAAAAAAAACACATTATTTTTCTTTCTAACATTTGTTTTGCAGGATCAAATAAAAATAAAAAATAAAAAATATATAAAAAAGAATTCTACAGTTTCTGTTTTAAAAATGAAAAAAATCCCAGATAACAGAGCTGGCTAATTTTCAGACCACATTGAGAGACATAATTCTTGAGCTGAGACAGGAAAGAGAAGATAGGAGAGAGGAGGATAGAAACAACCCTGGAAGTGGGAATGGAGGAGAAGACCCTAACATTGAACCTGTGGCTATATCTACATTAAATGATGCTTATAATCCCGGAGCAGGATAGACAAATTCTTGGATACAAATCCTTCAAGCTTAAGCCTACTATTTTGCCTCTTCGCCCAATATTCCATGGAAATATTAATGAAGAACCTTATATACACATCCAACAGTTCCCAAATGTCCTATTAGAGGTAGTGCAGATGACCACCTTCCCATTCAGTCCGATGAACAAAGCTTTATATTGGTTGAATCACTTGGGGAAGGTTGTCACTAATTGGGAAGAGTTGAGGTCCGCATGTCTGAACAAAATTTACCCGCTCAGACGACTCAACCAAATGCGATCCTTGATTGCTAATTTCTCCCAGATGCCCCATGAGCCTATTCACGAGGCGTGGGAAAGATTCAAATATATGACAGAGAAGTGCCCCCATCATGAGCCTTGTACAAAATTTCTTTGGGTGTTTAAGCATAGAGAATCAGAAGCTTATAGATGCCGCTTGTGGGGGGAGCCACTTCAACAAGGAAGAGGATGTCCTTTATCAAATTTTTGAGGATATGGTGGAGAGTTCAACAGCTCTTTCTTCTTCATGTGCTTTTCAGAAGCACCCATCACCTCCCCTGCAGTACCCACAAGGCTGCCAATATGACGGCATCACATGAAGTGGATAAGGTGGACAACGCTGACCTAACCATCATTGGAAACGACCTATCCAAAGTGGACATTATTGAGAAATGATCCAAGGAGCTTGAGAAGCTTCAAGTGATCGAGCAGAGGATGAAGAACCTGGATAAGCTCGATGAGATAACAAAGCACCTGGAGCTTCTTGTGAGTAAGATCAGTGTAGTTCACAGTGTGAGTGCAGCAACCGATACCTCCACTAGGGAGTAGACTTCTTTCACCCAACAGAGTAGCGGAGGACCATCCACAGTTCAACATGTCTACTACATGCAGGAACCTGATCAGGTTCAACATCATTCACATCAGATAGTTCCTTACCAACAGGGAGTAGCCTACATTCCTGAGTAGCAGTCTCCACCTGTCATTCAGGAGGTGAACGGCATCTGGTTCGACCGTGAGCGAAACCAACCCCGTCCGTTAGGGCAAGGCCAGTTGGGTTCACAGCAGGGTCAAAGACCTGCCTACCAGTTTCAGGGAGGCAAACATCAACAGTACCAGCACCAGCAGTTCCAACCTCATATCAGTCTCCACCATAGTTCCAAAACTGGAGACAAGGCCAACCACAACAACATTCTATGTATTTTCCTCATCCTAACCAGCATCAGACTGCATATCATGGACAATATCCTCCTCCTCCTTCTCCTCATTATCAGAATCTGTATGGTTACCAACAGCCTCCGTATTATCAGTCTCAGCGACAACCAGTCAATGAGCAACCTGAGGCCCCTTCAGTCAACCCAGCAGTGGACTAACTTGCATTGCTCATGAAGAACATGAACGAACTGACTCAGCAGATCGGCGACCTAATCACCACCAAGACACTGATTCCAGCACAGGTCGAAGCCAACCCCAACAATTTCAGATGTAAGGAGCAGGTAGCCAATATCCCACCCACCCCCGAGATAGGTATGTCCCTTGATTTTACATGTTTATCTGATGCCATTCATCTCATGAGTAGTAGGAGATTGCAGCCGCCTACGCACCAGTTGGGGTTGGGAGATCGAACCACTGAGAGTGCATCATCTTGCACATCATCTCCTTCACCAGCAATCGGGAGGACCCGTGTAGCAGCACCAAAGTCTGGAGTTTCACTACCTTCACCACCACCTTCGCCAGGCAGATGTAGATCACCATCAGCAAGGGAATATACCAATCGTAGATTCTTCCTCTTCACCACCAGCAACATGAGTGCCTGTGACAGTGGCCGACGTTGTCAAAGAAGATGCGGCGCTGGGGCCAACCGTCGTTGAAGTTGGGGATATTGTCGAAGATGATGATCGTCGTTGCGGAAGACGTTGAAGGTTGTCGTTGGCTCGACGTCGAAGCGGAGCAGCGCAACAATGGTGAGGGGGGTTCACCGTGGACCTGCAATGAGTTTGGAAGACCTCGGACCTCACCGAGAAAATTGAACACCGGTGCTGTCACCACCGAAATTCCCTGTAATGCAAGCTATCAGCGGATGAGGGACTTCGAGTACGGCGGAGGTCTTAAACAGGGGTGGGACGACAAAGGAGATGGAAGGTCAGGTCAATTTGGAAGGTGGCAAGTACGCGATTTGACGGGATTTGTTGAAGAAGATTGCGTGAAGATGAAGATGTGATTGGGAGGTTGACGAGATGCGACGGCGGAGATGAGGATCTTGAAGATTGGCGGAGATCTCGTGGGGCGGTGGGCGGCTACGAGATGGGTAGTGAAATTGCGACTGGGCGACGGAGATTTCTAAAGGGGCAAGTGCGGGTGGAGGACGATGGCCAGCGACCGTCAGATCGGCCGAGATCGGACAGTTGTTATTGCGACACATGGCAATACAAAAAAGGGAGAGGGCGGTGCACGTGCGCGGGTGGGGGGGGGGGTGCACGTGCCTTGCACGTGCGAGCTTTTTATTTATTTCATTTTTTTATTTTTATTTTTTTATAAAAACTAATTCATAAAATCTCGAAAAAAGGCTGACACGTGGTGGCTCCTGGAGCTGCCACGTGTCAGCACCACAAAAATCAGAGTATAAAACCTTTGTAAAATCCAAAATAAATAGCAAACGGCCTCGGATCAAAAAAGTTTCTTCACAAAAATTGCTCGTTCAATGAGATCTACAACTTCATGGAGACACCAAAACTAAAATCGATCAAAGCATAAAGTGATATTTTTGGGGTATCCCATGTACATAGAATACCTAGATTTTTGGGTTTTATAATTTTTTTGTCATTTTAAACCAGAGAAAAATCCGTAAAAATATGATAAAATCAGAAATAAATATTTACACATTAATCTCATTTCCTTGGATTTTTATGAAATATCCGTAAAAATATGATAAAATCAGAAATAAATATTTACACATTAATCTCATTTCTTTGGATTTTTATAAATTAAGAAAAAGAAGAAATAAAATAAAACATGAAAAGACCAATTTTGTACAGTCAGTTAGTGAAGACTTGGACTCAATTTGTTTCTTTGATTTCAAGATCAGTTTGGATTTGGATTTTTACGTATTTTAATAAAAATTTTATCAAAGAAGACAAATGAAAAAAGAAATAAACTAAAATAGGTTAATTACGTACATAAAATACTAGGTCAAAATCAGCTGAAATACAAAATGTACAAAAGAGACCCAAAACCCAACTTTCACATATGAGCTCCGATTCACTTGAACTTCATCTTGTTTTTAAGGTAATTGAATGTACATTAGTTCAAAAGTGAGTAGGATTAAAACAAATACTAGATGTGGCAGATATGAGGGTTTTAGTCCGGAAATCCTGAAAATAGATTTTGGGTTTTTGGTCCACTTATTTGGGTTAGTGATTTTTTTTATTATTTATTTATTCTTGTGAGTGATATGTACACATTGGAGTGGTTTTGGGTCATTCGGAGTTAGCATGAATGAGTTAAAAATCCGTGAAGTTAGGCTATTTACAGGTTAATTTTGTCTGGGATTTTTGGCTTCTTATTTTGTGCATAAATAATGGATAAAATACAATTCTTATCAAAACATGCATGAATGCTAATTATGCCAAATAAATGAAGAAATGATGATGATTTTGAGGGATTTGAGCTTAATTAATGAGATTTAGAGGGATGAATCTGAGATTCATCAAGGATGACAGTAAACCCTCCTGTGAATGTCAGTGCCGTCTATATCCAAATCTAAGGGAGGTTGTCTTGAAGGAGATCAGAAAATGGTGTGATGTTGGCTTTATATATATCCCATTTCGGATTCCTAGTGGGTCAACCCTTTACATGTGGTCCCGAAGAAATCCGGGATTATGATAGTAAAGAATGACCATGGTGAGGAGATTCCGACCCGGGTACCTACTTCATGGTGTGTTTGTATAGATTACCGATGCCTGAACTCAGATACCAATAAGGATCACTTTCCATTGCCCTTTATTGATCAGATTATTGAGAGGTTGACAAGGAAAGAGTTCTTTTGCTTCTTGGGTGGGTACTCGGGATACAAAAAGTTGCTATCGCTCCTGAGGATCAGGAGAAAACTACATTGACTTGTTTGTTGGGCACCTACGCCTTTAGACGGATGCCCTTTGGATTGTGTAGCACCTCCGCTACATTCCAAAAGTGTATGTTGGCCATTTTTTCCAACATGGTGGGTAGTTTCCTTGAGGTCTTCATGGACAATTTCTCGGTCTACGAGGATAGTTTTGACACATGTCTTTCCCATTTAGACTGAGTTCTTAAACGTTGATGTGAGGTAAACCTAGTGCTCTTGTGGGAGAAGAGTCACTTTATGGTGACTAATGGGATTGTATTGGGCCATGTCATCTCCAAACATGGTATGGAGGTTGATCCGGCTAAGATTGATGTGATTTCTAAGTTAGAGCCTCTACAGAATTTGAAGCAGTTGAGATCATTTCTAGGATATGTAGGATTCTATAGGCAATTCATAAAGGACTTCAGCAAGATCGCCAGACCTTTGACTGAGCTTCTATGTAAGGGGAGTGATTTTGTTGTCGATAAGAAAGTCCTCCTTGCATTCAATCAGATGAAAGAAATGGTTACTAGTGCTCCTGTCTTACAACCACCCGATTGGTCTCTTCCTTTTGAGATTATGATGGACGCCTCAGATTTCACAGTTGTAGCTGTTTTAGGACATAGAAGGGATGGGATACCATTTGCTATACACTATGCTAGCAAGACTTTGGATGAAGCACAATGAAATTATATAGTTACAGAGAAGGAGATGTTAGCAGTTGTGTTTGGGCTAGAGAAATTCAGATCTTTCCTCATCTGTTTACATGTTATTGTATACACAGATCACATTGCCATACGATACTTGCAGGCAAATAAGGATGCCAAACCATGCCTTATCAGATGGATCATTCTTCTTCTTAAGGAATTTGATTTAGAGGTTCGAGATAAACTTGGAGTGAAAAATGTTGTGGTAGATCACCTTTCCCGTATCACAGATGCAGAGATCTCTGAGCAGAACATGATCCCCATTTCCGAAACCTTTCCATATGAGGCCATTTTGTCTGTGGACTCACTCCCATGGTATGCTGATATTATGAACTATCTTGTCTCAAAGAAAGTTCCACAAGATTGACTGAAGTACACGGTAGACAGATTTCTATCAGAGATTCATTATTACCAATGGGAGTATCTATACCTATTTCTATCAGAGATTCATTATTACCAATGGGAGAAGGTGCAATCCTCAGGAGGAACACACCGGTGTACTTGAGCACTGTTACAAACTAGAATCTGGTGGGCATCATTTGGGGAAACACATGGCTGCAAAGGTTTTCAGAGTGGCCTATGGTGGCCCACATTGTTAAGGATGCTATAGAGTATGTTCGAGGTTGTACGGACTGTCAGAAAAATGGGAGTACTGTTGGTTCTAAAGATACCATGCCCCTAACATATATACAGATTTCTTATGTTTTTGATTCTTGGGGCATAGACTTCATGGGCCCATTGCCTATCAGTCGGGGATTTTAGTACATCCTGCTCGTAGTGGATTATGTTAGTCGATGGGTGGAGGCTATCCCCACCCGAGCTGTAGGATAGTCGTACATTATGTTCCTTTCTCAAGGACCACATTATTTCATGGTTCGAGATTCCCAAAATACTATTTCAGATGGAGGAAGCCATTTCATTAATAGAGAAGTAAAGAAGCATGTGAAGGAATATGCCATTGAGCACAGAGTTGCGTCTCCTTATCACCCTCGGACTAATGGCTTGGCAGAAATTTCAAATAGGGAGATCAAGACGATATTGCAAAAACTTGTACGTATAGATAGGAAGAATTGGTCCTAGATGCTTGATTCGGTTCTATGGGCTTATCGAAGGACGTACAAGTCTCCTTTGGGTATATCTCCCTATAGATTGGTGTATGGAAAGCCTTGCCACATGTTAGTGGAATTAATTCACAAATCTTTATGGGCACTCCGTGTATGCATTCTTGATTATGAGAAGGTAGGAAAGAACAAGAAGTTGGATTTGAATAGGTTATTGGAATTTTGAGACTTTGCATATGATAACTCACTCATGTATAAGGAGAAAGTCAAGCGATGGCATGATAAACACATTTGAAGGAAGACTTTCTCTCTTGATCAAAAAGTTTGGTTATTTGATGCTAAGTTGAAGCTGTTTCCAGGAAAACTGAAAATCAAATGGTCTGGAACGTTCATCGTGAGAGCTGTGCGTGACAATGGGAGTATTTTCATATATGGGTTGTCATCTGACACACAACCATTTGTTGTGAACGGACAGTTACTAAAGCCATATCTAGATCATGATACATTCCTGTCCGTCGTCGATTCTGTATTTGTGGTATCAGACGATGATCTTTTGATTCCATCTTCTGTGTATGATACACGGGCTGACAACTTTTGTATATCCTTTTGTTTCATTCTTTCTTCTTCCGTTTTATCATTCGCCCCTTTTCCGTGTATGTGTATATGTTATACTTAGGATGCGATTTATCCTAAGTATATGGGGAGAATGGTTTGTGTTGTTCACATTCATCCTGTTCATCACTCTTGTTGTTGCATATACTTAGGGATACTCTACCCTAAGTATGGGGGGGTGTTGATACGGGTTCTTCAGAATCGAAAATTATTGATATAGAGGGTCTTTATCCCCAAAAATCCCGTGACAAACAAAAAATTTTATTTATTTTTTCTTCTCTAGCTGCAAAATAATTACAAAAAATAATGTGGGCAAGAGAAATATTTTGCTACTTATTTACCTGTATAGCGAACAAGATCGAACTTAGGGAGGCTACAATTCCCGAGGGTTATTCAAATAATCGACGAAAAATCAATTAAGAGAAAAGCAAGAATCTCAAAGGCAAACTATCCTTGGTTTTTGTGGATTTTTTTATCTTTTTATTTTTTTTTAAATTTTTTAATTTCTATTTTTTATTTTATGATTTTCAAATTTTTAGTGATTTTAATTTTGCTATTTTTTTAATTTTCAAATAAAGAACAATATGCACAAAATAAGAACTACGTACACCAAGTTATTTTCGTATTTTTCAATTATATCAAAAATGCTCAGAGAAATACATAGAAAATACTTTTGGGTTTTAAGGGTTTTGAAATATTTTTGGGAATTTTTGTACAATTTTCAGATTTTTTTGTATTTTTCTAAAATCAAACAGTGACAAAAATGAGAAACAATGCTCAACTTGGAGTAAATTGCAACTTAAAAATATTTTAAGTGCCCAAAACTCTTGATAGTTATTTTTATGAAAAAATAGGGAAAATATCTACAAACAGGGATTGGAATCACAATTTTTTGGATTTTTGTAGATTTTTTGTAAAAATTATAAGATTTTTAGTGTTTTTTAATTTTTGGGTTTTGATAGGAATTAATGCGTCAAATTTGGAAAAAAAATTAAAAGGTAATGAAATACACCTATAACAATTTTTTGGGAATTATTAGGCAATTTTTCGAATTTTTATGAATTTTTAAAATTCAGGAAAAGAAAAAGACACTGTTTTTGATTTTTTAATAATGAGAAATGAAATAAAAATGCAATTAAAAACTTTTGCTAAAAAGATAAGCACATCAGAAGCATATCATGATATTTGTAGAATTTATCGAGCAAAAGAATATTTAATTTCAATGATAAACTCATGCAAATTAAGTCTGCAATAAACAAGGCTGAAATGCGAATACTTAATGTTTTTACACTAAATAAATATAAAAAGAAATAAAGTTACAGGGGGAAAGTGGTAAATTACCCAGATAAACGTACAAAGCACGTGCTCTGTACTAGAGCGGGGGTCTACTTTGCAATTCTTGAAATCTTCAAGGGCCGATACACAATTGTTCCAATAAATTTTTTCTTAAAATAAACCCTAGGGTTCCTTTCGTCCCTTCGTTCCACCTCAAGCAAAAGGAGAGGCTGCACGCCGCCGCCACTTCTCTTCCCAGATGGAGCCAAGATGGGGGCGACAAAGGTGGGGCGTCACCACTATTTAAGAGCCAAGGGCACGCCGCCGCCGGCAATTCTGTTCTTCCAAGGTGACACGCGACCTCGCGTGGGGGATGGAGATGGCGCTGGAGGTGGTCTTCGACGGAGGAAGGTCGCGAGGATGCCGAGCGGGCCTGAGCTGTCCACGGTGGGGGTGGCTGGCCTGCCTGTGAAGAAGATGGTGGAGTTGGCGCGGTGCTCCAGTGGAGGGGCCGGGCTCAAGGCAACCGTCGAGCGGCGGTGGCAGCGATTGGTAACGTGCGTGGTGGGGGACAGAGCGTGGAAGTCCGCGTGAGGCTGGAGCATGCGGGCGGTGGCGCGGTGCCGTGGCCGCTGCGGAGGCCACACGATGAAGTTGGATGGCTAGCGGGTAATGGGTGATGGCGCCTGCACGGTGGATGGGCGCGGGCGCTTCTCCAGCACGAAGTTGGCAGAGGGCTGGATGGCGGCGCCTGGCCGTAGTAGGGATGCACTGCTTTGACGAAAGGAGGGCGATGAGGTGGCTACAGGGCAGAGGAGCGACAATCCGCGTGCGGCGGTAGATGCGGCCTCCCCCTTTTTATTATTTTTTTAAAATTTTTATTGATTGTAAACACTAACAGAGTAACTTATTTATTTATTTTTTTGAAAGGCAAAACTGTAAATAATTAGTTTTTTTTAAATTTTTATTTTTTTTAGTTTTTAGGTGATCCTGCAAAATAAATGTTAGAGAAAAAAACATATATTTTTTGTATTTTTTATTTATAAACAAAATTCGGATGCGAGCATGATGACTCGATCCCAAAAATCAAAATGGATGCATGAGCGGGGATCTGACGAAAAAAAAATGAATGGATGGATCCGGATCTCCAGCCACCGTATGCGACCGGAGTTGAGAGATCGTGGAAGGTAGAAAAGAACGTAATAGGATCAAGAAATTGGGATGAAAAATCGGGATCGAAGATGAATCAAATCGTGATGGTTTTTAAAATCTAAAAAAATGACAACAAAATAAAGAGGCGAGAAATAAAATAAAACTAGATTAATCTAGGATAAAAATAAGAGAAAATGTGGATCTCACCTTAGGAGTGGAAAAGATCTTAATCACCTCGATGAAGGCTGACGCACTGTCACCGGACGGCTCAAAGGGTAGGCACCCTTCTGCGACAAGAAGACTCTAGGTGATCGGGATCCTCTAACCAAGATTTATCATGTTGGAATGATAGAGAAGGAGCTATATAAATAGAAAAGATAGAGAATGAAATTTGAATTTTTGAATTTTTGGTGAAGAGATAGGAGAGATGAAAATTGAAATGAGATAAAGTAAAAATTAATCATTTTTTAAATTTTCGTCACTTTATTTATTTGAATAAAAAAATGTTATTTTTTTATTTTTTATGGTGGTTAATTAAGAATAACAACTCTATACATATACTATATACATATGGTACATTATATACATAGTTAAATAAGGAAATTAGCTTTTTTTCTGTTTTAATTTTTTAATTTTAATTTTTATTTTTATTTTAAATAATTAGCAAAAATATTTACAAAATACAATATGTACAAATACATGGGAAAATTGCACAAACCACCCCAAAAAAATCAACTTTTCACCCGTAACTCCGAAAATTACGAAATCACAGCCATTTTAAAGATAATTTTATTTAGAATACAATGGAACTGAGTTTGGTTCAATTTGAGTTCATATAGAGCCAGAATTGGTATTTCAATTACTTCTTAGTGGCTTTTTTTCAAGTGTGGTTGCTTTTATTATGTAAATAATTTGATTGTGCAATTATTTTTATTAATTAAGAAACATTTTTATTTACAACTTTGTTTTGAAAATTATTTGATTTGAGGTCAATTCAGGTACAAATAAAATAGTGTAGTATACAAATATACACATCACACATTTTTTGGATTTTTTTATTAAGGTCCCTATCTCCCCCTACTTTATTCACGGTCGATCAGGTCAAGTCTTGACCTTCTTTCGGGGTTCTAGTCAGCCTGTATCTATTACATATATACATTTTTTATTTTCTTTCCTTTATTTATTTATTTTAGGTTAAAATGGTAAGAAGTGTACACTATTTACACACAAATGCAAGTTAGTAAGAATATGGAGTTAGTGTTATATACATGTGTTTTATAAGGTATTTTAAGCTAAAATAAATGAATAAAGATGATGAAATGCAGATTCATCATGGGGGTGATGTTGTTCATATCTACTTTTTTGTTTTTGAGTCCATACATTTTCGTCATCGGTTTTTCCCTTTTGTACTGTCTTCTATACTTAGGATTACTTGATCCTAAGTATAGGGGGGATCACCGACTTCTATTCTTTTCATCTTCTCTTTGAGTCATTGTAGCATAGGAGTCTTTTCACTTTTCTATACATAGCACGAGTTATGTCTTTCTTTGCCGCTCTCTGATCACTATGAGGACATAGTTCGAGCTAAGTATAGGGGGGTGTCATATTTATTGTATATATACTTTAGACATAACTCGTACTTTTAAATATGATTATTTGGTGATATCTATATTAATTCGTAAAATCCACGTGTGTGTATATAGACTTTGATCACCTTACAAAAAAACAAACCAATAAACAAAAATAAAAAAAATAAAAAACAAAACAAAACACAAAAAACCAAAAAAAACAACAAAAAAACCCCCTCCCCCAAAATCCTTGTATATACTTGTATATATTTTACTAACCCTTTTTCCTTTTAAAAAACAACAAAACCAAAAATCTTTAAAAAGGTGCATAAAAAACTCTTTCACATGTGCATCATTTTTCCTTTCTTTTCCAAAAATCCATAAAAAACTTCAAAATTACAAAATTCTTTCAAAAAACATTTTTCTTTCTTTGCATTGTACATATTTCTTGCATTTGCATGTGCATTTTTCAGGATAGTATTGACATTTAAATTAAGTCTGGAATAAAGTTGAAGAATGGAGCTTAGTTGGGCCTTAATCCACTTAATTTCAGAGGAACCTTATAAGAAATAGATTTCAGAATTTTCGGGTCCTAGCGACTTAATTCTTTGAGTCCATAAGACTATGTTCACATGTCATCTTGATTAGTCTAAGTAGAGTATTTAATAGCACATGCATGATTCTTTCAAACTGTGGCTTATCTTGGACAAGCACTCTACGCGTTGCTCTTCATGGAGGAGGTAGTGAGGAGGCAGAATATTTTGTCTTGGAGTAGCATACGAGGGTAGGACATCTAGGTGGAACCTCTCGTCTTCCTCTAGGGAGGGTTGTGCATCTCAACCTGATCTAGTAGTATTGAGGTCTAAAGACATGATGCTATGGGGTTGCAATAATGCTTCAAGAGAGGGATAGTCTACTAGCTTAAGAGGAAAAACTCCTTATGTACATGCTGTACCTTGTATATATTTTCAAAAAAAGGAAAGGAAAATGCAGAATCTCCAAAAGTGGACAGACCTAATCGAAAAGTAAAATGCCTTCCAGAGTGTATATACAAGGATAAAAGAGAGAGAGAGAGAGAGAGAGAGAGAGAGAAATTAATAAGAGCTTCAAAGTTAAATTTTTGTAAGCTAGCAGCTGGATGACTTGGCTAAACTGGTCATGCATCCAAGGATAGGTAGCTACACTGGTTACCATCCATTCTTTTCTCCATCTCCTCTACTTGAGCTGGTTGTACTTGAACTTAGAAGGGAATGTCCCCGCTCCTCGAGGAAAGAGTTGCTAGACAAGGGGACTAGAGCTGCCTTATTAAAGGAGGTTGTTTCTTTGTTACTTTTGAGATGGGGAGCTATATTTCACTTACACCGTATAAGTAAAGATTCACAGTCATTAGAATTTGTGTATGTAGAGTTGTTTTGACCTGACTGTTGAGGAGACCTGAATAGGAGTCTTGTGGAACTTAGAGGATGTTAGGTTTTAAATCCATTTCCCATTAAAGTTCCACCACAATAATAATCCAAAGGTATAACAGAGCTCCATACTATAATTTTATGAAGATAAGTTTAATACTCAATATTGTCCTCATTTCTTTATTTTTCCTTTCTTTTTCTTTTATTCGCTTATTCTTTCAAATACGTGGTTACTAAGGGACTAAAAAGGTAAAGCATATGGGAATGATGAATCTGCATTTCATCATCTTTATTCATTTATTTTAGCTTAAAATCTCCTATAAAATACATGTATATAATACTTACTCCATATTCTTATTAACTTGCATCTATGTGTAAATATTGTACATTTATTACTATTTTAACCTAAAATAAATAAATAAATAATAAATAAAGGAAAAATAAAGAAAAGAAAAGAAAAAAAGACTGTATATATGTAATAGATACATGCTGACCCGAACCCCGAGAGAAGGTCAAGACTTGATCTGATCGACAAGGAATAAAGTAGGGGGAGATAGGGTCCTTATATAAAATCCAAAAAAATGTGATATGCATATTTGTATACTTACACTATTTTATTTGTACATAAATTGACATCAAATTAAATTTTCAAACAAAAGTAGTTATAAAAATGTTTCCTAAATATTAAAAATGTTTGCAAAATAAAATCATGTACATAATAAAAGTATCCCCATCTGGAAAAAGCCATAAAATGATAATTGAAAGACCAATTCTAGATTCATATGAACCCAAATTGAACCAAACTCACTTCCATTGTATTCTAAATTAAATTTCTTTAAAATGGCTATGGTTTCATAATTTTTGGAGTTACGGTTTGAAAGTCGGTAGTCTAGGGTGGTTTGTGCAATTTTATCATTTATTTGTACATATTATATTTGTAACTATTTTTGATAATTATTTAAAATACAAAAAATAATAAATAAAAAATAAAAAAATTTTAAAAACTTAAAACAAAAAACCAATATCCTTATTTAACTATGTATATAATGTACCATATGTATATAGTATATGCATGTAGTTGATATTCTTAAATAACCCCTACAAAAAATGAAAAAAATTAATATTTTTTATTCAATTTAATTAAGTGATGAAAATACAAAAAAATAATTTTTGTAAATAATTTTAACAACTAATCCTTTCTTATCTTTATCTCATTTCAAAATTTTCTCTTATCTCTTATCTTCATTTTTGAAATTCAAACTCCATCCTTTTATCTATCAATATGGCTCCTCCTCCCTCATTTCAACTTTGATCAATCTTTAGTGAGAGGAGCCTATTCTCCAAGAGCTATCTTGTCGCAGAAGGGTGCCTAGCCTCCTAGCCGTTCGGTGACAGCGAGTCGGCCTTCGTCGAGACGATCACGGTCTTTTCCGCTCCTAAGGTGAGATCCATTGTTCTTCTCTTATTTTTAACCTAGGTTAATCGTAGTTTACTTCTCGCATTTTTATTTCGTTGTCATTTTTTCTCTCTAGATCTTAGAATCCATCACCACGATTTGATTCACCCGATCCGATTTTTCACCTTCAAATCTCGATCTATTCACATTCTTATTCTACCTCACGCAATCTTCCAACTCCGGCCGTGTACGGTGGTCGGAGACACGGATCCAGTCCTCATTTTTTGCTGGATACCCATTCATGTATTCTATTTTGATTTTGGGATTGAGCTGTCGTGCTCACGTCCTAATTTATTTATAAATAAAAAATAAATAACAAATACATAGTTTTTATCTCTAACATTCGTTTTGCAGGATCAAATAAAAAAATAAAAAAATAAAAAAATAAAAAAGATTGTTGTCGCTCCTTGTTTTTAATAAAATAAAATAAAAAAAGTTTTTTCTCTGTTTCTGTTTTTACAAAAATAAAAAAAATAAAAAAACTGGGCTACGACAGGTGCCACTCATCCCCAACCTGACCGTCCATCGCCGCACGTCCCACGCGGACATCTTCCGCAGAATGCCCAGCCGCCGTCATCATCCTCGCCGTTGCCCGGAGCGTGAGAGAGAAGGCAAGGGGTAACGACACCTCCCCCTTTTCTTTTGGGAAATGAAGAAACAAAAGAACAAACCTTAAGGGTAAATTTTTTTTGGAAAAATTACAATAAAGCCCTTAGAGGTTCTGCTAATTGCAAGGAAGCACCTGCCAATTCCAAGCACATGCGTTGCACGTTTTTAATTAGGTAATTTGGATTTTAAGTCCTCTTTTTATTTTCTATTATTTTCTGATGCAGAAACTTTAAGTATTTACATTTCAGTCCCTATTTCCAAACTATAAATTTGCATGATTTTTCATTGGAATACATAGTATTTGTGCTCCATAAATTTTGCAAAAAAATATTGAGTGCTGTGTGCATCTCCATTGTATAAAATTTTCATTGCATTTAATTTTTTTTGATATTTAAAAAATTCAAAAACTGTATCATTTTCTCTATCTGAACTTTGAAAAATCTTAAAATTTCAAATATTGCTTCAAAAATTCCAAAAAATTTATATTAATTTTCTTTTGGTGAATTTCTATCTGAATTTCACACATTAATTATTGTTAAAACCCCAAAAATATATAAAACTATAAAAATCATAAAAAATCATATAAAATTGTAGAAAAATCCAAAAAAATATGATTCCAGTTCCTGTTTGTAGATAATTTCCTTTAATTTTCAGAAAAATAATTTTTGTAATTTTTTATTTTATTTATTTTTTAATTTGCGAAGTAGTCTTGTTTATTCAGTGTTTGCATTTCCCTTATTTTTATTCATTTTAAAATCCTAAAAAATATAAAAATCTCTGAAAAATTAAAAATATAGAAAAAAATCATAAAAACACAAAAAGATTTTATTTGGATATTTTTTAGCATTTTTATTATATTTGAAAAATAAAAATACCTTTCTTTTGTGCATGAATTTGTTTTGAAAATCATATTTTTATAAAAATCAAAATCATTAAAATTTGAAAATAAGAAAATAAAAAAACCAAAAAAATTAATAAATAAGAAAATTTAAAAAAATTAAAAAGACAAATTTCACAAAAAAACCGAGTTAGTTTGCATTTGAGATTCCCTATTTCTTTTAATTGATTTTTTTGATTAATTGAATAACCCTCAGGATTTGTAGCCTCCCCGAGTTCGATCTTGTTAGCTATACAGGTAAATAAGTGGCAAAAATTCCTCTCGCTTCATTATTCTTGTAATTAATTATTGGCTTGAGAAAGAAAAAAATATTTTTTGTTGCGGGATTTTTTGAGTCAACGACACTTTTATTTCCTATCTAATTTAAAACCCGAAAAATATCGTACTACACTCCTTTACCAACAGTCCCGAGGCCTAGTGTAGCAATACCACAATATGGAGTTCCACTGCCTTCACCACCATCTTCTCATCACAAGGCAGATGCAAATCACCAGTAACAAGGGATAATTTACCCGTCGCAGATTCTTCCTCTTGACCTGCAGCAGCTTCCCGTTCTGTTTTAGATTTTGTTTTTTCTTCACCTAATATGGACAACACTGTACATAGTGATTCTAGTTGCCCCTTTGTACATGAGGATTCCAATTTGAATAATGGAATTGAATGTTTGAATATCTCTCCTTATTTTGTGTCATTTCCTTCTGCTCCTAAATCTAAAAAAATCTAAAAATTAAAAACAATCCTATCTGATCCTAGAGTGGTTGAAATCTTACAGAACATCTTTTTAAAGATGCCATTCCTTACGGCCATGGAATACATGCCTGCAGTAAAAAAGGAAATGAAAGAAGCATGTAAGCAAAAGCGTCAACCAAGGTAAAATCGACGAAAGGAAACTGAGAAACACATCTTCACCATGGCCATAATTCATGCCATCAATAACCTCCCTCTTAAAAAGAAATACAAGGGAGCACCTCACATCCATTGCCATATCTTTGATCAAGAATTTGATCGTACTCTTCTGGATAGCGGTTCCTCCATTAATCTCATGCCTTCCTTTTTACTAACTGAATTTCGATTAGGACCTCTTAAAACAACCAGAATGATCCTTCACTTTACTGATAGATCGATTAAGAGGACAAGAGGCATTTCAGAGGACATTATTGTAATGGTCAAGGAATGAAATTCACTGTTTTGTCGTCAAGGATATGGACACACATGCACCGTTACTCTATACCCCGATCATACTAGGTCGAACATTCCTCCGAACGACCGAAGAAGTTGTTGATTATGGTACTAGAGACATCATCTTTCACTCTCACAGTGACAAGGTGAAAATTGAAACGATCTCTGATCCTAGACCATCACTGCCTCCAACAGCAGATGAGAGAGAGAAAGTTATATCAGAGCCAGATGACTGTGATTTTCTTGATGAATTCCAAGAGGCAGATCTTTTCACTGATTTTATAGATACCCAGGAGTTCCTTTCCCAAAAGGACTCTATGGAAAGCACATTCGACATGAGTTCCCTTGGTGGTCCAATCGAGCTAGTTGCTGATGGGCAGTTTGAGCTGATTTCTGGGGATCAATCTGAGTTTTTAGAGGCACCTTCTTATATTCTTTTGACACACTTTTCTGAGATTACTGATGATATGCCTACTTTTGAGAGTTCTGAGGTACATATATCCGATCCATTCGTTTAATTTCATGAGTTATGCACATATGAGAGACATCTTTCTGAGATTATTGTTGAGATATCTGAGTTATTAATTATTGAAAATGTTGAACATCCTGATGAGCCCCTCCTTTTTGAGCAGAGAACATTCATTGAAGATCTATCAGAGATTTTATTTGTTGAGCTGTTAGTAGCCAAGGTGGACAGTCCACAGAGTACAGATCACATACCGTCTGCCAGTACATTAGCAGAGGTTATTGTAGAGCCAATTCAGACACCACCTGAGCTCAAGGTTTTACCCTCAATGTTGAAATATGTCTTTCCTGTGGGTCCCCCCCAAATGTTTCCAGTCATGTACAGAATAAAAGCAACCACACTTGGAAAAAAAACCACTAAGCGATAATTGAAAGACCAATTCCGGCTCCATATGAACTCAAAGTAAACCAAACTCACTTCCGTTGTATTCTAAATTAAATTATCTTTAAAATGGCTGTGATTTCATAATTTTTGGAGTTACGGTTAAAAAGTCGATTTTCTAGGTGCAATTTTACCATTTATTTGTGCATATTATATTTGTAAATATTTTTACCAATTATTTCAAAATAAAAAAATAAAAAATTAAAAATTTTAAAATAAAAAAACTAAATTCCTTATTTAACTATGTATATAATGTACCATATGTTTATAGTATATGTATATAGTTGCCATTCTTAAATAACCACCATAAAAAATAAAAAAATAATTTTTTATTCAATTTAATAAAGTGACGAAAATAAAAAAATTTTAATTTTTGTAAATCATTTTAACTTTATCTCATTTCATTTTTTCTCTTATCTCTTATCTTCATTCAAAATTTTAAAAAATCAAACTCCATTCTTTATCTATTAATATGGCTCCCTTTCCCTCATTTCAATTTGATCGATCTTTGGTGAGAGGAGCCTATTCTCCGAGAGATATCTTGTCGCAGAAGGGTGCCTAGCCTCCGAGATGTCCGGTGACAGCGAATCGGTCATCCTCGAGGCGGTCACGTTCCTTTCCGCTCCTAAGGTGAGATCCATTTTCTCTTATTTTTTATCTAGATTAATCTTAGTTTAATTTTTCGCATTTTAGTTTCATTGTTTTTTATTTAGATCTTAGAATCCATCAACACGATCCGATTCGCCCGATTCAAATTTTCACCTTCACATCTTGATCTATTCGCGTTCTTATTCTACTGCAATCTTCCAACTCCGGCCGCGTACGGTGGTCGGAGGCGCTGATTCGATCCACATCGCAAGGATCTGCGTCCACTCTCATCTCCATTTGATTTTTTGCATTTCGAATAATCGAGGATCGAGATGTCATGCTCGTGTCCTCATTTGTTTATAAATAAAATAAATAAATTAAAAATATATATAGTTCTTTTTCTAACATTTTATTTACATGATAAAAAATAATAAAAAATAAATAAAAAAATTAAAAAAGGAATTCTGTCGTTTTTGTTTTTTTTTAAAAAAAATATTTTTTATTTATTACAATTTTGTTTTACAAAAAAAGAAAAATTATAAAATAAAAAAATAAAAAATTTCAGCGCAACAGGCGCTCGCCGTCGTGCAGGAGGCTCCACCAGCCAGTAGCGGCGCCTCCGCCGTCGTTCCGTGCCCACTGCTGCCGTCTGCAGCCCCCATGATGCCGCACCACCGCATACTCCTTTTAGATCCTCCGTGTAAGGCCGCACAACCAGCCTTCACACCAGCCATCGCCGACTACTTCCTCTGCTTGTGAGCTCCCACCATATGCGCCGCCTGGATCACCTCCAACCTGTCTCCCACCGTTCGCTGCCATCCACAGCTGCCCACACAACCACCTACCCGACGCAGAGCCACTGCACACGCTCCTTCACGTTCTCAACTCTACCCATGCAGACCGCCCGTCGCGACCCCCTCTCTGCAATAGCCTAGGCCGCAGATCCCTTATCCAGGCGACCACTGGCCAAGCTCCTCCAACCTTGCTCCATCACCTGGCATCATCGCCAACTCCTCGTCAACCTCTTGCTATCGCCGCCATCAGCGATGCTCTCTACATCCAGACCCGCGAGCGCCGCTCGCGCATGAGAGCCGCCACACGCTAGTGCGCCACCGACCCGCCGTCCTTGGAGAAGAAGGCAAGGGGCGACTGCACCTCCCCTTGTGATTCTTTGCTTGAGAACGAAGAAATCCCACATGAACCCTAGCTTGAGTTAAAAAAATATTGGGCAAATTGCATAAAAGCCCCTGGAGGTTTCAGAAATTGTGAAAAGCCCCTGCCAGATTCAAGCACGTGCCACACACATGTTTATTGGGTAAATTGCATTTTTTCATCATGCTTTTATTTTCTTGTTATTTTCTGATGCAAATACATAGTCCCTCTTTCCAGACTTCAAATTTGCATGATCTTTTTATTGAAACAAGTACTTTTGTTGGTCAATAAATTTTGCAAAAACCATACTATGCTCCTGATGTGTGTATATTTTTGGCATAATTTTTTCATTACATTTTTAATTAATTTGTTATTAATAAAAAATAAAAAATATTGTCATTTTCTCTTCTTGGAATTCAAAAGTTTATAAAAATTTGAATATTGCTCTTAAAATTCAAAAAACTAGATTAGTTTTATTTTATTGTCTTTTAATTCCTGTCCAATTTTTATACATTAGTTCTTTCAAAACCCAAAAAATTGAAAAATATCAAAAATATTTGAAAAGTCACAAAAAATTCTACAAAAATCCAATAATCATGATTTTAAATCCTGATTGTAGATATTTTTCTATATTTTAGTATAAAAATAGTCTCCAAGAGTTTTGGGTAGTTAAAATATTTTTAAGTTGCAAATTACTCCAGGCTGTGCACTATTTATTATTTTCACCACTGTTTGATTTTTAGAAAAAATACAAAAACGTCTGAAAATTCTACAAAAATTCCTAAAAATGTTTCCAATGGGTCCAATATTGCGCTTGTTAAATAAATGTATTTGATCGTGCGGAAAAAATATTATGTCGTTTCATTGTAGGCGGCAATCGGAGTCGGTCAAGAAAATTACCACAATTATTTATTCAATTTTCAATCGCATGGTTTTCTATTTATTTTACTTGGGCAAGTCCCAAGGTCAAACACAAGGAGGAAAAAGAACAACCTATAATTATGTCTATCAGATTTCGTACATGGTTTTCGAGGCGATCTTTTTTTTGTAATTTTTAATGCAATAAAGGATGCAAAATGCAATTTTATCCTATTTTAAGGACTAAAATGTAAATTACGCTCAAACAATGTCTGAAAAATATGAAACTTGGCCACGATGCAAAATATGATGAAATGAATGTAATGTAATATTTTTGGAATTTTTGGATACAAGATGATTTTTTTATGAATTTTTAAATGCAAACAAAATGAATTTCAATATTTAATTATAATAAATATTAAACCTAATTATTTTCAGAGAACAGAATAATCCAAGATCTATCATTAGGTGACATACCTTAGAAAAATCCTAAACCTCGAAAATACAATATCCAATACCTGTTAAAAATCAAACATTGAAATATGCAAAATGATTTTTACAGGACAATCTATGCATGCAAATGCGATTCTTTTGGGGCACAATGTCAAGCATAGTTAATTGTACAATATTTGATTTTTCGAGAACTTTTTGAGCAATGGTTAATCAATTATGAAAATTAAAGCACAAATTAGGAAAAGTATGCAATTTTTCACAGAACAATTAATTATTTATTAACAATCGATCGCAAAAATGTCCATAATATGTCAAACTATAGAGAATTAAATGCGGAACAAAATGCCAATTTTTGAGAAATAAAATAATGCAATATAGATGTTCAAAACAGAGGAGTAATACAGGAGTATTTCTGCAAAATCAATAAATAAAATAAATATAAAAATGCAGGGGGACCTAGATGTAATTACTGAGAACCAGGGGTAAAATATTGCAATTTCGCTAGAGGGGCACGTGCCCTCTGGTTAGTGGTCCGGACTACAATATGGCAACACAGTAGGGGGTTTTTTGCAATTTGCGCAGCGGGTCATGTGCGCTGCATGTGACCACTGGGGTCGACAAGAATGCTGATGTTCCCCCGCCCCCACGTGCGCGGCATGTGGCGGGGGCCTCGGGCGTGGGCCTGGCCGGCGAGGGTGAAGCAGAGAGGTGGAGGTGGCGTTGGCGTTGAGTAGTAGCTGCTGATGGCTTGAAGAGAGAGCGGTGGCCGAAGAAGCTTTGGTGGCGGAGGTTCTCAGTGACGGGCCGCTCCGGCAGAGGGCGGTGAGGGCGTTGTTGGGTGGCTAATACCCTTCTGATGTCGCCCGACCTATGAAGCTGGAGAGGAGTGGCCGACCGATGGAGTCCTCCAACCGTTGAAAATTCGAGGCGGAGGCGGAGAGAGTTGAGATGTCGGAGAAGACCACATGGCGGAGAAACAGACTGTTGATGGCGATGAACTTTGGAGTGTTTTCTGTCAAAGGCGAAGCTTGGACGATCGACTCAGGAGATCCCGACGGTGGATAAGTCGATGAGGTAGTTGACCGAAGAAGGTGGGTTGTCGGAGAAGATGGCCGAAGCCGGTGGTGTAGCGTCGTTGGTGGTGGCTCGACGGAGGTAGTACGGAGCTGGAGCAGAGGCACGATGGAGGGGCGCGACTGCAGTTGCGTCAGGGACGACGACCAGATCTCATTGGAGAGGGGAGCGGGCTGGTGCTATCACCACCGGCCTCACATCCCTTTGGTGCAAATCGGCGGATGAGGGACTTCGAGTGCGGCGGAGGTCTTAAATAGGGGTGGGACGGCAGCCGGAGATGGAAAGTCGGGTTGATTTGGAAGGCGGCAAGTACGCAATTTGACGGGGATTTGTTGGGGAGGATTGTGTGAAGACGGAGATGTGATTGGGAGGTTTACGAGATGCGACGGTGGAGACGAGGATCTTGAAGATTGGCGGAGATCTCACGGGGCGACGGGCGGTTGCGAGATGGGTGGTGAAATCGTGGCTGGGCGATGGAGATTTCCAAAGGGGCAAGTGCGGGCGGAGGATGATGGCCAGCGGCCGTCCGATCGGCCGAGATCGGACGACCGTTATTGCGACACGTGGCAATACAAAAAAGGGAGGGGGCGGTGCACGTGCGCGGCATGTACGGGGGGAGGGGAGGGGGCGGTGGGCACGTGCCTCACACGTGTGAGCTTTTTATTATTATTATTATTATTATTATTATTATTTATAAAAACTAATTAATAAAATCTCGAAAAAAGCTGACACGTGGCGGCTCCAGGAGCCGCCACGTGTCAACACCACAAAAATCAGAGAATAAAACCTTTGTAAAATCCAATGTAAATAGCAAACGACCTCTGATCGAAAAAGATTCTTCACAAAAATGCTCGTCTGGATGAGATCTACAACTTTCACGAACCAAAACCAAAATCGATCAAATGCACAAAGTGATATTTTTAGGGTATCCCATGTACATAGAATACCTAGATTTTTGGGTTTTATAACTTTTTGTCATTTTTAGACCCGAGAAAAATCCAGAAACATATGATAAAATCAGAAATAAATATTTACACATTAATATATATATTTTTGGATTTTTATTAATTAAGAAAAAGAAGAAATAAAATAAAACACGAAAAAGACCAATTTTGTACAGTCAGTTAGTGAAGACTTGGACTCAATTTGTTTCTTTGATTTCAAGATCAGTTCAGATTTGGATTTTTGAGCATTTTAATAAAACTTTTATCAAAGAAGACAAAAGGAAAATAAATAAACTAAAATAGGTTTATTGCGTACATAAAATACCAGGTCAAAATAAGCTAAAATACAAAATGTACAAAAGAGGCCCAAAACCCAACTTTCACATATGAGCTCCGATTCACTTGAATTTGGTCTTGTTTTGAAGGTAATTGAATGTACAGTAGTTCAAAAGTGAGTAGGATTAAAACAGATACTGGATGGGCCAGATATGAGGGTTTTTATCCGGAAATCCTAAAACTAGGTTTTGGGTTTTTGGTCCACTTATTTGGGTTAGTGATTTTTTTGTATTTTTCATTTATTCTTGTGAGTGGTATTTACACAATGGAGGTGGTTTTGGGTCATTCGGAGTTAGCATGAATTAGTTAAAAATCGGGGAAGTTAGTCTATTTACAGGTCAATTTTGGCTGGGATTTTTGGCTTCTTATTTTGTGTAGAAATAAGGCATAAAATACAATTCTTATGAAAACATGCATGGATGCTAATTATGCTGAATAGATGCAGAAATGCTGTTGATTTTGAGGGATTTGAGCTTAATTAATGAGATTTATAGTGTTGAATTCGAGATTCATCATCCCCCTATACTTAAACCATGCTCGTCCCTGAGCATCAAAAAGAAATGCCATGAGGTGAAATGAGATTGGGTTCCATACCAAGACCATGAGATGAACATGAAAATGAGAGTAGACTCGACCTTTGGATTATTAGTTTGGCGGAACTTCTGTGAGACTTAGAATTTTAGAATCAACAGTCTTCAAGTTCTACTCGTCATTGTCACAGTTTCGGCTCAGAAGTCATCTTAGATCAATCCTCTTCCCAAAGCATACCCTATGAACATTGAACAATCGACTCATGTGTGTGAAAGGTTTTAGCTCTTCCCATCCAGAATGCTGGACTACCTTGCTCATATACTCTCCAGTAACTCGTCCTCGGGGAGTCAGGTATTTCCTTCTAAGGTCAGTCGCGTTGTGTTCACAATCGAATTGGCGGAGAAGTTAGAAGAAGGAGACAAGAACTGGAGGGCGGCCAGTGTAGTCACCTCTCCTTGTGAAGCTGGCCAGTGTAGCCGAGTCTCCACCAAGATTTGCAGGTTTTCTTGAAGCTTGGACCTTTTTGGTCAGATATTTATTTGGTAGAATGCTTCTTTGTATTTGGAATTTTGGGTGGTTCTTCTTGGATCTTGTTGTGCCCCAAAGGATATAGAATCTTTTTGTTTTCGTACAATTTTTGGGGTCTTAGAAAAAAAATTATGCCCAGCCATCCATCACATTTCTGAAGGTTTATTTCAACCCGTACTCCGGTCTTTATATTTCCACGCTACCAGAAAAGAAACTCACACAGTCTTCTAACATCCCGTCTGAGTTGAGCTAAGTGCATAGTGCGAGAGTACAAATTAATTCCCTATTCTAGAGTTGTACCCAGAATGAAGAGACCGGGTTAGACACTAAGATTCAAATGCTGCACATTGTCATGTGGAGCTTAAAGAATTATGTAAAAGACCTGAAGCTTCTAAAATCCTATTTCTCGGTGAAGTTCCTCTGAAAATTAGGTGATTAAGGTCAAGTCCAGATCACTCTCAATTTGTGCTCATAACTCGGTTCAGAACCCAATGACTTTTCACAGATGCAAATGAATGAAATGCTGGATGAAGTGCAGGTGTGTGAAATGCAAACACATTTATTTGATTTTGTGTTTTTTTGATTTTTTACAAGGGATTTTTTGGATTTTTTTAATGCAGAATTGAATAAGAAGCCTTTTCTTTAAAAATTTTGGGTTGGACACAATCAGTGTTAGTAGCAAAACTCTTTTTTTTGTTGGTGTTTTTTTCAGTTTTCTTTTTTTTTCAAGATAATTACCCACCCCGTAAATACATATAGACTTACGTGAAAGTACGAAATATGGATAAAATATATACACAGTATATATACATACCCCCTATACTTAGCGAGTGTTGTGTCCTCAGAGCACAAGAAGCGTAAAGATGACATAGCTCGGGCTAAGCATAAGAGAGTGAAAAAAAGAAAAAGAAAAAGAAAGAGATACATCAGTCCACCCCCTATACTTAGGCAGTGAACAATCTAAGTATAGAAGAAGAGCGGAAAAAAATGAAATGGTAGGGATATGTGAATGAAGAGAGTATATACAAATGGGCTTCGGTCCCCCCTATACTTAGTTTCTGGTCAGCCTAAGTACAGAAGAATGGTGGACATGGAGGGATCGTGAGAAGGAGTTTGATGAGGGAAATGGTATATATAGATGGCATCGGTCCCCCCTATACTTATGTCTTGACCTAAGTAGAGGAAGAAGCTGTACAAGGAGACCGATGTGGTCGGGAGGGAGGTTGGGTAGCCGATGATTAAGGCAGTTTTCAGCTGATCTTCTTGTGAGCATGCGGTGGGAGATCGTAATGAAGAGAAGGAGATGAATCATATGATTCCTAACTATTATCAGATTTATTCTCAGAAAAATCATGATGGATCGTATATGAAGCATTTGAGTCAGATGAAAGGTAGCCATCATCAAAGTTATCCTCAGAGGAATAGTATTTGAAAGTGGACATATTCCAAATATTCTTATCTTTTTGTTTCTTCAGTTGTTTCCTCGGAATACGTTCCTTCTTAGGATCAAGTGGTTTGTCCTCGGATGAATACGCGGAAGCACTGGTCTCAGTCAGCTCATAAGAAATAATTCCAGTGTACTTGATGAGGGCAGGAGCATCAGCTATGGAATAGTAGTGAGGAACGAGAGTTGTCCAATGGGAGTCGAATTTTGGATCCTTGCGAAGATATGGTTTTAGAGCTACCGAGCAGACCTCACTCATGTAGATTACCTTTTCCGGACCTGATGAGGGATCATCAGCTGATTCCTCTTCTGAAAGGTCAAAGGTGACTTTCTTTTTCTTGTTTCGTGAAGGTGTCGGTCCGCTTGAGTATCCAGATGAATAACCATTGGAATTCTTCTCCTTGGTCAGTATTCATCCTGCGTGTTTGTTCTTAGTCTTCTGAATGTTGGTGCACTCTCGATTTGGGATGATTTGGTCAAGATATTCAGAGTAGATTGCCCCTGGGTGCGACCATGCATATGTCTGAGGATCGTAGAAGAAACATTCGTCTATTTTGAGATTTGCAGGAATTGAAATACCGGGGAGAGTCTCTGCATGTTCGTTTTCAATTGATTTGACATTAGAGCATTCCTATGTTGAGTTGATGTGATCAAGGTAGTCAGAATAGGTCGACCCAGGGTGTGACCATGCATAAGTCTCTGGTTCATATGATTAATATACTTGATTCTCCATGGTAAGAGCGGCTGGGAATGGAGCAGGATGGAGAGTCTCTAAACCAATAGCCTCATCAACAACCACTATCTCAGGTGTCGCATCAGGGTAGGGCTCTTCTACCGCTTCATGGTTACGGTTGTCGGGGACTTCGTGGGTTGCCTTAGAAAATCGTGGTTCCTCAAAGACTGGAAGAGAACGAAGTGCTTCCAATGCTTTAAAATTGATTTCCTGAGTCTCACAATCAATAATTGCCTTAGTCAATGCTAAGAATGGCTTTCCAAGAATAATTGGGGACTGAGTGAATTCTCCCTGATGCTCAATATCAATGATCGTGAAGTCTACTTTGAGCGGAGCACCTTGGAATGTCATGATGACAGAAATGATTCCTCTCGGCCGCTTTATTGATCGGTCAGCCAATTGAACAATCTCTCGTATCTTCCTTATCGGTCTGAGTTTGAGTTCGTGAAATACAGTGGTTGGGAGGATATTAATCGGTGAATCATCATCAACTTGAGAATGGGTGAAAGTTATGTCTTTGATTACACATTCAAATATGGGAAACCGCTTCACTATGCGGCTCTTGTTTTTCTCCTCAACACCAAGGAGGAGGTCATTGACAAGATATGTCTTTTAGTTTTTGTTCTAATCCTTCCTGACTTTTTCATCAATTACAAATCTTTTAAGGTCGAGGAAGTGTTCAATGGCCTTTATAAAGGGAAGTTCAAAGATTAATCTTTTCTCTAGTGCTTCCCGTAAAATAGGATCCAAAATTTTTAGATCTTCTTCAGTCTCAATTTTTATGTATTTTTCGGAATTTTCGATTTTCTGGGTGTTTTTGAATATTCCAATTTTTTTGGTAAGCATGGGCTTTGATGTTCAGAGTAAATGTCAGAGGCATAGTCATTCCAAGGGGAGTAGTATGCAGAGGTGTTGATGTCGGAATCGTCCCTAGGTTTCTGAATATCCTCAAAATTTTCAGCATGAGATCCAATCATTTCCTCATTCATTTTTATGTTCGAGCTCCTAGAGAGTGAAATTAACCGATCAACAAATTTTTGAAATCTCTCCTCCATTGATTCGAATCTCTTATTTATCCTCGAAATATTATCCTCAAAAGTATTTTCATGACCAATCATGGGAGCAGTCGGGGTGTGTTCTTGTATTTGAGATTCAATAATTTCCTCTTCCATTTTCCTATATGTGCTAGGAGAAGAGTCTCTATCCAATATATGATCGTTATTTTCTTAAAATTTCTCCTCAAAAATTATGGAAGGAGGCTGCTCATATAGTCCAGGCATGTGGAGTTGGTCTGATTAGAGTTCAATCCTTTGATCATGATTGGTCGGACCTTGATATTGTGGAGTTAGCATATAGGGTTTATGTGTTTCTATGTGGTCAGTCCAGTCCTCTGTATGAGTATCATGTCTGAAGAGGGGTTTGTCATGGTCAATCCAACAACGATGATCATTAAGTACGGGTCTTTCCATTTGGGTTTGGTTTCTCGGCCAGTCATGAGACTCAAAGGTATTTTGATCTTGAAATGGTTCATTAGTAAAAAACTGAGAATAAGACGGTTCAACCCAAGATGGTAGGTGGTCATGTGCGGTCGGATGATTCGAGTAGGAATTCAATGAGGGGGCCAAATTCATCCGCGGGTGAAAGTCTCATGCAAATGTTGGAGGATTATTGAAAGAAGAGGATTTAGTTGATTTGGGCCTAACCGAGACAAATTCATTTTCATAGTATAGCTCTAATGGATTTTCAGATAAATGTCCGACCATTTTTGAAAGAGCTGAAAGGAATGATGGTTTGGGTTTGCAATGATTTTCATGATCTGGATGCGGAGAGTTTTTGGACAAAAGTTCCATGATGAGGTTTAAATCAAGAAAGGATAGAAATGATTGCACGGGATAGTCAAAAGAAATTTTATCAATTGTGCGGCTTTTGATCTTCGATATTGATTTACGCACACCAATGCAAATACAAATCAAACCCCGGGTTCACCAACTCACACAATGAAGTCGTGAGAGTTCGACTATTTTCTTTTCAATTTGAATTGGTGATAAGACAATCTTGGAAAGAATTTAGCGAGCTGTTAGGTGCCGGAAATTTCTTAATGACTGGCCCTAATTCTTACGACTAGTTGTACCTACTTTCAACCAGTATGGGAGTAAGTACGGACCGTAGAACGACTACCCGTTACTTGAGGACAGAGGCTTATGCAGTGTCCTATAACTTATGCAGTGTCCTATAAACCACCCACTCTGCTAAGGAAATCCAGACCGCTTATCGGCTACCCGTTAGATCCTCACTAAGAAGTAGCTAATCATTTTTGGTAGAATCAGTAGTCAATATGAAAATCCAGATTTGGGCTCTAGCCTTAAGTGTCGTCTCTCGCTCAGAAAAAATAAAAGAATCCAAACTCCCGCAAAATTATTGATTTTATGGGTTATTTAGATCGGCTATATTTAGCAGTCCCAATTTTAATTAGGCGATCACTGAAGAATTAAGTGAGCATATATACACGTCTACCGTCTAGTCCCAATTTCCTTTTAAAATTATGTGACAAAACAAGAGGGAGGAGTTCGGGAAAAGCCGATGCACGCGAAAAACAATGATGTATGCTCGGTTAGAAGACTTACAGTGAATCCTCGCAATCTCCATGTGGGATGCAATATAGAATTGAAATTTAATCTATATGATTTCAAGCCGATAAAAAACCATACCTAGCATAAAGTTCTATTAGCGAGAAATAATTGAGTTGGCTTTGGCTAAATTGAACGATCTAATGTGCATCTCAATTAGAGTGAAGTGTGGCCTTAGATCCTACGAGCACAATCAAAAATTACAATGCTCTGAGAGCTGTATGTGCAGGTCTATCCTAATCTCCACTCAAGTCGGGCCCCACCCTCACCGGAGAGTGAAATAGGCCACAACACACCACATAAAAAGTTCAGGGTTTTTTTACACATGCGAGAGTCCAAACGAACACCGCTAGAAATGAGAAATTAATTACAAAAATTAAAAATTTGCAGAAATTAAAATCGTAGACTCTACGCTCTCTCACGATTCGACTCGTTCTTAAATTAATTACGGGTTTTTCAGAAGTCGGGGAAGATGCGTCGATTCCTGAAAAACTGCTCCACGTACGCCGAGTACCTCGTAAGAAATATAAGAGAGAGAATGTAAGAGAGTGACTCAAAAAATAAAAATAAAATAAGAGAGATAAATGCTGAAAAATAAAATAAATAAATGCAGGAAAAAAATGAAATTTACAATGAACAATTCGAGGGTCAGACTACCCGAATGCGCAAAACCGAAAAAAAATGTTCAAAATACAAAACTAAGCTATTTGCCTCCCTGGCAACGGTGCCATCTGACGGGTCCGTAATTGCGCTTGTTAAAGAAATGTATTTGATCGTGCGGAAAAAATATTATGTCATTTCATTGTAGGCAGCAATCGGAGTCGGTCAAGAAAATAACCACAATTATTTATTCAATTTTCAATCGCGTGGTTTTATGTTTATTTTACTTGGTCAAGTCCCAAGGTCGAACACAATGAGGCAAAGGAACAACCTAGAATTATGTCTATCAGATTTTGTACGGTTTTCGAGGCGATCTTTTTTTTGCAATTTTTAATGCAATAAAGGATGCAAAATGCAATTTTGGCCTATTTTAAGGACTAAAATGTAAATCTAAATTTAATATGTGAAATACTTCAATAATTAAATTGTACAAAATTAAATAGCATAAAATTAAATTCCCAATGATAAAAATTTATTAAAAATAAGTTATTAAAGAATAATGTAGGGGCATAAATGCAATAAAACATGAATTATTTAATTACAAAAAGTTCCAAATTAGACTAAATAGCAATTATAGAAAACCACTAGAGTATACATGTAATTTTTCCATGGGCAGGACTTATATGCAATTTTTAATCTTTATTGGGCATGTCTGCAATTTACTCAAACTCACATGCACGATGTACATGACCAAGGCTAGGCTTGGGTGGTGCAGCTCCAACCACGCATTGGCCGTTGGTGCTGCATAGTTGGCTAGGGTGCTCCGATCCTTAGGATCGAATTGTTGCCTTGGAGATTAGGCTTAGGAATGATGTCAACCGTCAAATTGGGTTTAAAGATTCAGATCCAACATATGCTATATCTTATATTCTTCCCCTTGTGCCGTAGGTGGCAGAGGAAGAACATAGCTCCAACAATGGTATGCTCCCTCCTCGGCTAATATATGACCTGCTGGAGAGTTGAGAAGGAGAGATGGAGCCCATGCAATGAAGTAGAAGCCATTATCTCTTTGTGGAGAAGCCTGGAATGCTCTGGCAATGAAGTAGCTTCGGTGGAGAAAGTCAATATTGGAGATCAGGCTATTTTCTGACCATTGAGCACCTGCGGTGTATTGATAGAGCCCTGCAACTTGCGAGCAAGAATGAATGGAATGGAGGGCTTGGTTGTGTGGAAGGAAAGAGCCCCATGTGGGTTCTAGACCTTTGCAAGTCCTGAAATGGAGTGAGGTGGAGGAGGTAATGGAGAAAAGGAGGAGAAGCTGTGAGATGTGCGCGAAGATGGTCGAAGGGTGGTGATGCTATTCCGATGTTGAGATAATATAATGGATAAGGAGGAATAAAAGATATAAAATGGAGAAACAAGAGCAAAACTAAGAAACAAAAGAGAAATGGAGGTCACCTGAGGAAGAAGACGATGCACGTGGAGGAATTGGGAGGTGGAACGGATCTGGAGGTTGGAGCTATCGAAGTTCCTATCTTCGCTTGACAGGCGGAGGTCACAGGCTTAAATCTCAAGCAGCTAAGGGGTTGCAACTCATCGGTAAAGATGAGGATTCTACCAGCATTGAAGGCTCGGTCTTCGCTCGAATTATCACACCCTATATGTTAACGGAGGTGGAGGGATGACTCGGAGCTAACATGTGATAGGGCAGATGCCTGGAACGGTTGACAGAAAAGGGTTTTTGAGGGAGGAGGTTTGGTGGTTCCAGGTGGTTGGATAGGGAGTTTCAACCCCTGACCGATGAAGCACGTGAGGTAGATGAGAGAAATAACCACCTGAGCGAAGATGGCTCACGAATGGGGAAGGGGAAAGACGTCGAGGGTTAGTGGTTTGGACACATGAGGTGGTTGCTAGAATTAGGTGAATAGGGAGAGGTGCGAAGAGTTTCGACGCTTGGAGGCGAACGAATGGAGTTTAAAGACGTACATGGACCGTTGGATAGAGATCCAATAGCCCTGATTTGGGCGTTAAGGAGAACTCTTATTTGATCGTGAGATCAGACGAACGGTGGAAGAAGAGCGAATGCAGGTGGACCAGAGCCATCTGATCAAATGATCAGACGGTCCCAGATGGATGTGGAAGCCAAAGAAGAGGCGAGCCACATGGTTCATTTAGAGAAAGCCACGTAGGCCAATCATAATTGAGAGAAATACAAAAAATGGAATAAAATGAAAAAGAAATGGAAAGGCGACGAGATCTACAACTTTCATGTAGAACTCAAAGGGAGAAAAATCAACTATACAAAGTAAATATTTTTGTAAGTAATTTAAGGTAATTAATACTTAGTTTTAATTATTTTCTTATTTTTCAGAGTTTTATTTTATGAATTATGTTAAACTAATTATATACAATATTATACTAACTTTTATTGGATTTTCAATACATAATAAACACATAAAACAATAAGAAAAAATAATATACAATAATTATAGGCAATTATTTACAATACAATGTTAATTAATTAGTGTTAATTGTTAGTGATTTTTATTGGTTTTCATAAGCTAGAGAGATAATATAAGAGAATAAAGTAGATGAGTCTAGGGTTCATTGAAGGTTATGGAGAAAACCTTAAGCACATCACAGAAGCGTGAAGATTGAATCATATGCAATTAGGAGCAACTAGTCATACTTGTTGCTCAGGCAACGAAATTCAAAAAAATTAAATGGATGAAACTACATGTTTCGAGAAAACTTCTCAAAACATTTCATCAAATCACAAATGAGTTTAAGGAATGCCTCTTGAAGCGTGGTTGCGATCGCTAATCTCTAAAGTAAGAGATTCTCCTGTGTCAAGTCCAATCCGACGTAGATTGCACTTGCAGGCATGAGGATGGATCGCGTGCTTCCCGCAATCTAAGTTGATGATCTGAGTCTTCTTGCTTAGTGTATTTATAATTCAATGAAAATCATGGAAATAATGATTTTGCACTGATTAAGTTGATGCTTAATATTTATGAAAATAAGTGATTAAACATCAATGACCAATGAATGTATGTTTCATGTAAAAACCCTAGTTTGTCCTACAATAATTGTATAATAACTTTTACATGAAAAATCAAGAACTTGTTTGCTTGATATGCTTAGAAATTAAGGATCTCAAAAAATATGTTAAGATGCCTAAGATTTTTGAGTGATTACTATATAGTATAATATCAGCCATCAAAGTTGATCGATAAAACTGCAAGTACATTGACATTATTTTGTATTGTTCTCAATCGAAATGGTGGAGGTGTCTAGTCTGGGTATGATGGCTTGGTTTCTTAATTAGCACCTTGCATGTCAAGGAAATGCTCCCTCCCAACATAACTCGAGTGTACTAGCCGGATCCATTTTTGAAAGTGGAATATATGAGTAAGTCAAGTTGTACTCTAATTATTAAAATACACAAAATAGTACGTACTTGTGAGGGTGTAAACTATATAGTAATATCAAGCAAACCCTAATTGTTTGTTGGTTGAATTGGATAGATAATTAATTTAACATGATTAAATTAATTAGATCCAATTAAAAATAAACATCCATTATGAATGGAGATGTAATTTCCTTGGAAGAATTAATCGTAATGAATATGATTCATAATGATTAATTAAAATTTGAATGGGATATGGATGATCATATAAATGACATCCATGGTCTCCCGTCAAGGCAAAGGGTTCCATCACCATGGATTGTATGCTGGAGACGCCTGCCTGAAGTGACAACTCCTACATACACGTGCACATGGATCATGCTCTTTGCTTCTCGAAAGAGTAAGGTCATATACGTTGTGACCACAATATTGGTTCCCCATATTATTGAGGTGATATTGGATTGCGCATAGCGAGTTCTATTCCTGTTGATGATTGATTCAATTAACAGTGGGTCAACATCACCTTAGGAGTTGTGGGCTCGGGTGTTAAAGATCGAATTGGGAAATGCAAGTTGGACTTGCAAGGTAGAATAAGTTTTCGTTCCTTTTTATCCGAGTTATAGTTTCTCATATTATTGGGATGCAAAGGTAAAAAGAAGATCCCAGATTTTGCTAGAGATATATCAGTAAATATATCTCTTACTCTGAAAGTGAATAAGGGAATGGACTTTCAGAGTTTAAAAGGCAAAATAACTTTTATTTAAAACATTAATAACCTTAATGAAAGATACATATATGCAAATTATCTTATTTCAGATAACCTTCATTTAAATCCATTGAAAACTATACTCAATCATAACCGGTATAATATCATGGATTGGGTCCATGATCAAGATGTAGTACTTGCACTTGGACACATAATGTACGTACTTACAATGTGCAAGTTTTCTCATGATTATGAGGATTGACAATTAAATAGACAACAGGATAACAACCTGTGGTTTATGTGTCTCTAAAATCTTTATCTTTCATCAAGTGTGCTTTGGAAGTAACATCTCAGTGATGATCGCAATTGTCAAGATCATTATTAAAAAGTGAAGAAGATGTTTTGGAAACATATGTGCTCTCAACATTTAATAATGAATGTCATGGTTCGCTGCATTATGCAGAATGGTGGATCGATAAGAGATGATGTACTCAAAATGTTTGATTACCTGCCTGAACCAAGTTCTTTTTGAGTTAAGATGAGTGTGGATATGATGAATGCCAACATTCTGCTATCTCTAGTCAGATCATTCATGAAGCATCAGAATATTCATATTGTATGAATGGATGAAGCAAGCATAAATGTTTAAATACTCTTATATTGAAGTCCTTTGAGGACATGTTAAACTTAAGATATCTTTTGTCTTAAGCAATGGTTGTGTAAGTGTTAAGGGAGCACAGTGGAAGCATGGTCTGACCCATGTAAGAAGGAGAGTCAAAGAGCTGGCTGTACTTCTGTGACTTCCATACATATGACATCTAAAGAGCTGGATAAATGACAGTACTGCAACAAGCAAATGTAGTGATAGTATGACCATCTAGACTATCTAAGATCCTTATAGAAGGACCCAGATAGTGCATCGGGGTATTCTAAATCTACATATCATCATTGAAATTGACTTACTTATTAGATAAGATTAAAAGTCTAATAATTGTATTTCCTTCTTCTAATAACACTTGCAATGGGTTGCATATGTTTTAGAAGACTAGAAAATTTGATCTTAAGGTTTAATAGTCATCCACATGGGAGTTGATGCAATTTTTACAACAATCTCCATTGGATAGAAATACTACATATTTTCAGTGAGAGAGCCATCAATCTTAGAGAATGTCTCTATGACCTAGATATTAGAATACATTCATTGCTTTTTCTAAACTTGCTAGAAATGGACATACATTCTAGAATAGACCTATCAAGAGTTATGATGGATATATTTCAGATAGTAATCTAACATCTAGAGGACTCTTCTAAATTAGAATACTAATGAATGGTTCATTAACATCTCTAATACTGAAAGTTTAAATCCTAAAGGATCAACATGAGGATGAAGATTATTTGACAATGATCTGGCATCAAGCCTTGGACATAAGTCTGTTGATGAGACGAATAGAGTAGTAAGAAAACGAACTTTAGATTATCTGAAAGTTCAGAGCTTACATACTTATGAATATTATATCGAAGTAAAAATGTCTGATGCACACTACTCTGGGAATGGTGTAAGCTGCTGAGGTATTCAAGACCTCATACATAATGATGTATGTGGACTCTTGATGAATCCACATTTCATCATCTTTATTCTATTATTTTGGCACCAAAAACCTTAGCAAATGCCTGTAAATAGCTCTAAATATAGCATCTTAGCATTCATGCATGTGCATCTAAATAGTGTATAAAATACTGTAATTAAAGCCAAAATTATAGAATAAATAAAAGAAAAGAAAAAGAATAAAATATTGTAAATATTTTATGACCCAAAACCCCGAGACCTAGGCATCTTGATGAATAGGTCGACAAGGAATAAAGTAGGGGGAGATAAGGGCCAAAATACAGATAAAATACCTATACTTTCTAGTCATTCTTTATTCATTTTGGGACCTATTTTTGGTTCCACTTTTCATACATCAAATAAAGAAACTTTGTACATGAAAGTTGTAGATAATTTTATATAGAAAAATACAAAATTGATTTCACTGAAAAATATTGTACAGATAAAAAGTTATGGTTTGAATAAAAATCCAGAATCCCAACTTCCCAGACCCATATCTCACAAATGAAAACTCCAAATGCATCAAACTCACCTTTAATTGTATATAGAAGAAAATAAGCTATTTAATGGTGGTGGTTTCGCATTTGGCGGAGCTACGGTTTGAAAGTTGAGTTTTGAACCCACATTGTATACTTGTACAGGTTAAAATATTCATTTTATTATTTATTCATTATTTTCATAATTTTATATTTTTGTTATTTTGTAAATATTACTTATAATATATATGTACTTTAAAATCAAAATAAAACTCAAAATAAGACACAAAATAAAATACACATACACAATACATAGATAAAGTACACACACATGTACCTATACTTTATATTCTTTTATTTAATTAAGTGTACAAAACATATCATAAAAATAAAACAAAAATATATTTAGATGTATAAAAGTATGTTATATTTTTATAAAATAATAATAAAAAATAAATAAATTAAAATCACAAAATAAAAATAAATTAATAAACTATATAGATATTACACCTATAAAGGGCTATAAAAGTAATTTGTAGAAATAAGCCTCATAAAAATAATTAAAAATCGCCATAAAATAATTTACAAAATAATAAACATTTTTCATTGAATAACCTAAAATTAATTAAATCATTTATTATTTTTAATTTAATTTACAAAAGTTTTATTTAAACTTTGTCTTTTTGCGGATGACGTGGCCCAATCAGGCCACGCCATCCGTTGACCGGGGGTCAACTCCCTGACCCCAGGTCTTAGCCTCCTGGACCGTCGCAAGTGCCCTCCTTCTTAGGTTTTTCGCGGGCTGCCCTTGCATCTTCTGGGGTTGCGCCCTTCTGCAATCTCGCGCCCTACCATCCAGCTACCTCGCCGACCTTCTTCCTCGGGCAGAGGACCATCATGCAGCCCGTTCTCCCTCGTTCTTTGAGCCACCTTCACAACTTTTCAAAACCTCCCCCCAATCTCCCCTCTTCTCTTGGACCCGCCTTGTGGCATTGGTGGAGACTTCCGAGTGTTAGACTGGGATCCCCGGTGACAGGGGGTGATCCCAACATCTCGTTGAGGTGCCAAGCGTGCCTAGGCGTGCTCCCATCCATCTCCGGCGGCTGCGCCACCGTGAGGTCCAGTTCTCGTGGCTCTGGCCACTGAGGCCCCTTTTTGGTTTACTTTTCCTTATTCCCGTGGCTATAGAATCCTATTCCACCGTTTTTTTATATTTATTCATCGCGAATCATCATCAGCCACCCCCTCACCGGAGCTTGCTCCGGCGAGCTCCTACCCACTTCGTGCAGTTTCCCTAGGCACCTGAGCTAGCCCTGGACCACCATCTCTCGCTCTTCTTTTCTTTTGCAGGTGTCCAGGAGCAAGAGACCCCCACCTGGGTCGTTTTTTTGACGTTGGTCGGAGCCCCTGGAGCTCGTTCCCCTTCCTCATCGCTGCGGTGGTGCTCCGGCGGGCTATCCGCCATTTTGAAGCCGCCGCCCCATCAGGGAAGCTTCCAGGAAGCTCCGGAGGCTGCTAGACGGGTTTCCTCCGCTCGAGACGATGAGATTTTGGAGATACAAAGTCACCCCGGCCGTGTTCTTCGGCCGTTCTTCCTCGCCGTCCCCCTGCCGTCCGATGAAGCCTTGATCTTCCAGCTCTACAACAGCCGTCCGATCAGGACGCCCCTCAGCCGTTCATCGCGCGAAGACCATCTAATCTGAGCGCTGGATCGCGAAGGGGTATCGCGAGCCCCCGTGTTGACACGTGGACAAGTGGAGCGCGCTCCACCGTCCGATCGCCCGCTTGCTTGGGTATTTTGTGATTTCACCCTTGCAATTTTTGTAATATTTTATTAGGAAATAAACTTTCAATTGCCGTTTTAAATTTCTGTAAATTTTGCTAAAAAACCCCTGCAGTTGTCTTATTTACATTTTAACCCTTGCCAGCCCAGCGCACGTGCGTGGCACGTGCGCGTGGACATTGTGCGGCCAAGGGCCTAGCAGTCTGTGGTTTTAATATTTAGTCCCCTAAATATTTTGTCACGTTATATATTTTTAGTGGAATTTACATTTAGCCCCCAAAACTTTGTCATATTGCAAACTGGTCCCTGCCAGGTCACGTACACAGTGCGCGTGACCTTGGCATTTTTGCAGGTCCACCCTTGCGTTTTGGGCATTTAATATTCAATGCAAGAACTATTTTGTTATTATAAATTTTGTGGACATTTTGCACGTAAGCCCCTGGTAGTTTGTCTATTTACATTTACGCCCCTGACAGGCCTTTCACTTGTTCTTGCTTGCTCTATTTATTTAAGGCCTCATTTGAATCCCAAAAACTCTCAAATTTTAAACTTAAGCTCCTGGTAACTTGTACTTCCACGCCCTAATTTTAGTTTTGAATTTTATTTCATTTTAATATTTATTAAAAATCAAAAACATGCTTTTTGCCTACTGTCTAGTTTAGAAAATACCAAAAAAATAGTAAAATACCTCTAAAAATTCCAAACAAATTCCCTAGTGTCTATTTTAACCTATTCTAATGTCAGTCCAAAAATCACTAAAAATCGCAAAAGAAAAACACTAAAAATTCGAAAACACTCAAAAACTTCAAAAAAATATATAAAATTGTAGAAAACTCCAAAAAACACAAACTCAGTTCCTGTTTGTTCTTTATATTATTATTCTTATTAGAAAAATAGTGTGGAAAAATTTTATGGTTGTTTAGTATTTTTAATCCTCATTTTACTCACAGCTAGTGCCTTCCTCACTGTTTTCCCTTATTTCAATGTTTAAAAATACCAAAAATAGTTTGAAAAATACCCAAAAATCACAAAAACAGTAAAAAATCTTAAAAATACCAAAAACATTTTAATTTTGAATTTTTTGGTTATTTTTGCATATTTTTATAAATACTTTATCTTGTCTTTTATTACATTGCTTTTAAATTCCAATATTGAAAAAAATATATAAAATATAAAATTATAAAAATTAGAAAATTAAAAACCAAAATACAATATTAAAAATTAATAAAAAAATTAAAAATTAAAAACCCACAAAAATTCCTTTGATTGCTTGCCTAGTGTAGACACCACACATTCACACACACACTAGTATTTGGATTACCATGTTTGCTCCCTGTGTTCGAACTCTCTGCATACTTGTCACTTTACATCATTTGTGCAGAGTTAAAAATAAATTTTAACTCCACATTTATTTCTAATTAGTGATCTTTAGTGTGGGTTAATTGTTGATTTTAGTCCAGATTTGTGTGGTCGACACACCGACTGAGTTCACGCTTTGTGCTGAACTTAAGACCACCTAATTTTGGCTAAATCAAATGGCGCCGTTGCCGGGGAGAAACAACGCATAGTTCTCACTTTTGCCTTGTGTTTGTGATCATTTGTCTACCTTTGCGGCTTTTATTTCTGCTTGTTTTATTTTCATTTTTTTTTGATATATCTTTTGAATTGTCTAACCACTCTCCTTGTTTGGATTCCGTGCGAGGTACGCGGATCGAGGGAGGAGCCCCTCTTGGAGCACCTTGGCACCCGCGTGAAGCGGCTCTAGCTTAGCACGAAGAAGGATTTGGAGGATTTTTGCAAGACAACTTCTTAGCATTTCATTTTCTTGCATTGTATTTATTTTGTAATTTAAGTGAGAGAGGGACTCCAAATTTGTAATGATACAGGTACCCCCGAACACTTGGACATTCGAGCCTAATTTCCAAGTGATTGTTCACTTGGGGGCTCATCGCGGCTTTCATCGGTTTTCTTCGCATTTTTTATTTTGTTTTCCGGTTTTATTTTTCATTTCTTTTGTGTGATTGAGCCCTTAGCTTTTAGGATTGCTTGTGATAGATTAAGGCCAAACACCTAATACCTTTGCATGCACCTATAGTCTTGTTTGGACTTAGTCAAATTTAAAACAGTTGATCATCACCTTCAATCCGTCGCGCCGCGAGCTCTCCCCGCAAAGCGCTTTCTCCTAAACTCAAGTGTGTTGAGCAGAGGAGGGGTGAGCCTAGACCAGACTCTAGGGTTGAGGATTGGTGGTCAACTTGTGGTTCTTCCCACTAATAGCAATTTTTGAACTTAGGGCGATTTCATCGGCTTTCATTTGCATATAGATAGGTTTCAATTCTGCTAAGCATCCTTGCATGTAGAGTGCTGGAGGCAAGGTGAGCATTTACGCTTTAACATACATCATCGTTTTACCGCTTGCATTGCTTTTCTGACTCTCCCTCTGATTTTGCCAACCTAGGTGCTAAGTAAAAATGACTCCTCGTTAGGCGCGTGCATTTTCATTAAAAATCCAAAAAAGTGATAATCCATAAAATTGGGACTGCTAATTTTACTTGACCCTGAAACTGATCAAAAAGAAAAAATCTTGTATTGGGGCGAGTAATCCCCTCATTGTCTTCGTTTTACATTGCTCGCGCACACACTAAGGTTAGTGCCCAAATCCCATCAAGCCCCCTAAGTGTTTGTGCACTCTTTGACTTCTCACCTAACTCTAAAACTGACAAGATTAAAAGACCGCATTTTACGGTCTCTACCGAGTTGAGTAGGTGAATTGAGGGTTTGTCGTGTTTCATTTTTGTTTGTGATTGTTTCGTGTGTGTCCTAGATCATCTCTGTGCACTTGCGCCTTCTTCACTCTCTTGACTTGACCACCGTGCTCTCCCGATCATTTCCTTTTGTTTTCGAGATGGATCCCTGGAGTGCATTTTATCCGGACTTTGCGGACCCCTCGCTCGCTCCAGCCGATCCACCTCCCTTTTATCAGGAGGACCCTCCTCCTACTTTTTCTGATTTTTGTACATACCCGCCTCAGCCACAGTATCATGACTCGGACTTCTACCCACATCCACCCCCACCTGTGTATTATCCATCTCCACCTTCACATCCACCCGAGTCTGACCTGATGGAGTCACCTCCCTCGATCTCTATGAGTGATATCTTGAATCGGATGACAAAGCGCATTGATTTGATGAATGATGATATTGCCTTCTTGAGGAAGAATCAGATTAATGCTCCTTTCATCGGGAATACGGCTTCACTTGTAGGTGATCATGGGAGCTTGCAATCGCCAAAAATACAAAAAAATGAGAAAATTTTAAAAATAAAAAAAGATTTCGGGAGACACTTGGTTGATCAATATTTTGAGGAGAGAGTCCACTTGCCAGAACTCTTGACCACACATGCATTCACATCCAGTCCAACCTTTGACCCCGAGGATGCCGCTGTACAGATTGCTCTTGGCATGCCTCGTGCATACGCTGATTCTGACTTCCTCCCTTGTATGGAGGAAGTCCAAAAATTCAAAAAATGTTGTCTGAACCCGAAGTGGTGGCTACTATTCATGAGATTATCTGTGACCCACTTCAGCAGGCCATGACCCATATGTCTGCTCCTCTTCCCAAGAAGAGAATGCGGAGGAGCAGATCTGAGCGTCACATTCTGACCATGGCCACTGCCCTCGCCATCACACACCGTCCCATTCCCAAGAAGAAGAACACAGCTACACCTTTCATCACTTGCACCATCTCTGACTATACATGTGATCGCACTCTCCTGGACGACGGTGCCTCTATTAGCATACTACCCTTCTCGCTGGTACAGTCTCTTCACCTAGGGCCTCTCAAGAAAACCAGGATGATCGTTCAGTTTGCTGATGGATCTATTAAGAGGTCGAAGGGTATCCTTGAAAACGCCGTCATTTCGATTCAGGGCACGAGCCACCATGTTGATTTTGTCGTGTTGCCCATGGAGACCTCCACAGGGGAGCCGTCTCCAATCATCTTGGGACGACCATTCCTCGCCTCTACGAGGGTCGTTATTGACTATGGATCAGGAGAGATTCGCTTCTATCCTGTTGACGAGAGCGAAGTGTTGATCACCACACCCACAGTTGACCAGAGACCTGCACCTGATGCACCTTCACCGATTATAGCTGACTTTGAGGCCTGTGACCTACCTGATGCTACTAGAGATACTTCCTTAGCGATCCCTGATGAGACCCGACGAATCCCCCGAAAGGGGAGGAAGTCGGAAAGCATGGACCTCACTGATCCTCCTCCTGGTGTATGGCGATGTGTTGATGAAATCCATAGTATTTATGTGATTGAACCATTTGAGCGGGGGGCAGATACCAAGACTAGACAGGACGGACATGATTTGACTACTTCCACTGATATGCCCGTCCCTGGTCCTTCAAAGGTAAAGATGATCGAGGTCGGTTATGATGCGAACCTTCACAATTTTTGGCCTCATGATGAAAAAGATGATCCGGGAAAAACTCTTGAGGACGACCTGAGTTCGTATACTTCCACTGATGATTTCGTGCCTTTTGACTTTGACCTGGATGAGCTCTCGCAGGACGACTCCGATTACACTTCTTCCGAGGATGACGAGTTTGTCCCATTCCACTTCGATATCTGCGAGACTTCCAAGGCCGGACCTAGCCGTACTTCTTCCACTCACCAGTCTGCGCCTTCACACCATAGGACCACCAAGGGAGAACCTAGCCATACTGCTTCCATCGATCAGTTCGTCCCTTTCCGTTTTGATTCCACTGAGGGCCTTCACCGTGTCGACCCTGATCGGCCTCTGTCCACTGTGGACCCCGATGTCGACATACATCATATCAGATCTATCCATCAGCGGTCCCGCAAGAAGGTTTGCTTTCCACCTTCTGATGATCACCCATTTATGTTGTAGATTCTCTCCTGTGACTCTCTTTCCATCTCCTGTTTTTTCTCATCTACCCATTTCTCGTGTTTGCCTTGCTTAGGACATACTTTGTCCTATGTATAGGAGGGGTAGACGAGTTGAGTGTTCATTCTTTGTTCCGTGTCATCACTCCTGTTGCTGCCTATACTTAGGGCTTCTTTTACCCTAAGTATAGGGGGAGTGGTGTACACATCTGCTGATCTCATTTCTAGTCTCATCTCTTTTCTTCTTTTCTTCTTTTCCTTTTCTATTTTATTTATCTATCAAAAAGGTGCCGCCCTTGTAGAGAGTTTTCCATACTTAGGACGTACTTTGTCCTAAGTATAGGGGGGTGTGCACCCTGAGTCTTAATTCTTTTCGATCCTCTCCATTGTCTCCTCTTCTTGTCTATACTTAGGGATATTTTACCCTAAGTATAGGGGGAGACAATTTGAGTACGATCTGTTCATTCCCACCCTTGACCCTCCCTGCTTTGTGTACAGTCTGCTATACTTAGGATGATTTGATCCTAAGTATAGGGGGGATGGTCAACTTCTCATTCGTTGATTCATTCATATATTTCTTTATTATTTAGACTTTCCTATACTCAGTACAAGTTATGTCTCCTCTTTTCTCTCTGATCTATGAGGACATAGCTCAAGCTAAGTATAGGGGGGTCGTATATACTACGTATATACTTTAGCCATAACTCATACTTTCGTATTTTCCTAATAAATATGGTTAATAATTCTTTAATTCATTAAAATCCTTAATAAAAAGGTGTTTTGTTCCTCAAATTCTTTGTGTATTTACTGATTAATAAATCAGATGAAAATGTTTTTTGCAAAATGTTTGAAAAATAGTTTGAAAATCTTCGTGAACATTTATTGAAAACTATTTTGAGAATATTTTGTTACATGTTTTCAACCTTTGTAAAAATGTGTGGTTTGTAAAATTCCTTTTCTTTGTGTGAAATAAAATTGTTTGAAAAATGATTTGCAAATGGTTTGAAAAATGGTTGCAAAAATATTTTGAAAAATCTATATATACTGATTTGAAAGCCTTTGCAAAATGATTTTCAAATATGTATACATGTTTGTAAAGTGTTTGTAAAAATTATTTTGGACTATAGTTTTCAAAAATTGTGTGAAAAAGCTGGTGTCAAATAAGTTTGAGGAACATTTGCATCACACCAAAATCCACTATATATACTTATAAAATTGACAACTTACCCTTGTAAATTCTTAAAATCCACTTCTTGTATATATAAGAAGCACCCCCGTGTACATAGTTTTCACCTTGTTTTAAGCCAAAATCTTTTTGTTTTAAAAAAAATCCAAAAAACATTTGCAAAATTTAAATCCAAAAACATTTGAAAAAATCTTTTTGAAAAAGACAAAAAATTGCATATGCATTATCATCATCATCTTTTCAAAAATCCATAAAAAGTTCAAAATCTTGAAAATTGCATCACAAAAATATTTTCTGCATTCTGCATTGCATTGCATAGCATTAGCATTTTTCGGATCGAGTTTGAGAGTTGAACAAGTCTAAGTAAAATCCGGAGATTGGAGCTTGATTGGACCTTAAAATCTACCTAATAACAGGAACCTTATAAGAACTGGGTTTGAGGTACTTCAGGTCTAGTTGACTTAATTCTTTGAGGATCACGTGACTTGGTTCAATGGATTCTTAACTGCCTATGTAGAGTATTTCGGAGCACACACACGACTCTTGTTGATAATGACCTAACTTGGACACCTGCACCTTTCACATGGCTCAACTCAGTTGGAGTGGTGAGGGGATTGGATTTGCCGGTATGAGACGCACACAAGTGGAAACATTTGTCCTCCTCTAGGGAGGGAAGTGCACCCCAACCCGTTCAGTGATTAGGAAGTCTAAAGACAGGAGGCTGTGGGTTGCGATAAAGCTTCAAAAGAGGGATAGTCTACTGGCTCAAGAGGAAAAACTCCTTATGTAAATGCTGCTGTGAATAGTATTTCAAAAAAAAAGTTCAGGCATGTATAAAAATAAAAAGCCTGCAAAATATGTGAATATGTTGTACAAAGTCAATAAGCAAGCTTGAGTCCCAAAGTCAAATCATATGAGCCTGCAGCTGGATGACTTGACTACACTGGTCTTGCATCCCAGGATAGGTAGCTACACTGGCTACCGTCCATTCTTCTCTTCACCCCCTCCTCTTGAGCTGGTTGCCACTTGAACTTAGAAGGGAATACCCCGCTCCTCGAGGATGGAGTCATTGGATTGGGGAATCATTGGGTTGTCGTACTGGAGAAGTCAGTCTCTTTGTCATTCTAGTTGGGGAGAGCCACTATCACTTACACTGTACGAGTCAGATTCATAGTCGTAAGAGTTTGCGTATGAGTTGAAGTATTTCTGACATGGCTATTGAGGAGACTTGGACAGAGTTTTGGGATTCTCAAGGGCTGTTGGATTTCAAATTCGGTTCTCACTAAGGTTCCGCCCGCACTAAAATTCCAAAGGTCCGACTTAAGCTCCAAACTTTGATTTTGTGAAGACAAGTTTGAGAATCAGATAAAATCCACCTTCTTCTTTTTCTTTTCTTTCTTTTTCTTTTTTGCACTTATTGCATAAGTGTTTGCTAGGGACTAGCAAAGGTAAAGTATAGGGGGATGATGAATCCACATTTCATCATCTTTATTCTATCATTTTGGCACCAAAAACCTTAGCAAATGCCTGTAAATAGCTCTAAATATAGCATCTTAGCATTCATGCATGTGCATCTAAATAGTGTATAAAATACTGTAATTAAAGCCAAAATTATAGATAAATAAAAGAAAAGAAAAAGAATAAAATATTGTAAATATTTTATGACCCAAAACCCCGAGACCTAGGCATCTTTATGAATAGGTCGACAAGGAATAAAGTAGGGGGAGATAAGGGCCAAAATACAGATAAAATACCTATACTTTCTAGTCATTCTTTATTCATTTTGGGACCTATTTTTGGTTCTACTTTTCATACATCAAATAAAGAAACTTTGTACATGAAAGTTGTAGATAATTTTATATAGAAAAATACAAAATTGATTTCACTGAAAAATATTGTACAGATAAAAAGTTATGGTCTGAATAAAAATCCAGAATCCCAACTTCCCAGACCCGTATCTCACAAATGAAAACTCCAAATGCATCAAACTCACCTTTAATTGTATATAGAAGAAAATAAGCTATTTAATGGTGGTGGTTTCGCATTTGGCGGAGCTACGGTTTGAAAGTTGAGTTTTGGACCCACATTGTATACTTGTACAGGTTAAAATATTCATTTTATTATTTATTAATTATTTTCATAATTTTATATTTTTGTTATTTTGTAAATATTACTTATAATATATATGTACATTAAAATCAAAATAAAACTCAAAATAAAATACACATACACAATACATAGATAAAGTACACACACATGTACCTATACTTTATATTCTTTTATTTAATTAAGTGTACAAAACATATCATAAAAATAAAACAAAAATATATTTAGATGTATAAAAGTATGTTATATTTTTATAAAATAATAATAATAAATAAATAAATTAAAATCACAAAATCAAAATAAATTAATAAACTATATAGATATTACACCTATAAAAGGCTATAAAAGTAATTTGTAGAAATAAGCCTCATAAAAATAATTAAAAATTGCCATAAAATAATTTACAAAATAATAAACATTTTTCATTAAATAACCTAAAATTAATTAAATCATTTATTATTTTTAATTTAATTTACAAAAGTTTTATTTAAACTTTGTCTTTTTGCGGATGACGTGGCCCAATCAGGCCACGCCATCCGTTGACCGGGGGTCAACACCCTGACCCCAGGTCTTAGCCTCCTGGACCGTCGCAAGTGCACTCCTTCTTAGGTTTTTCGCGGGCTGCCCTTGCATCTTCTGGGGTCGCGTCCTTCTGCAATCTCGCACCTCTACCATCCAGCTACCTCGCCGACCTTCTTCCTCGGGCAGAGGACCATCATGCAGCCCGTTCTCCCTCGTTCTTTGAGCCACCTTCACAACTTTTCAAAACCTCCCCCCAATCTCCCCTCTTCTCTTGGACCCGCCTTGTGGCATTGGTGGAGACTTCCGAGTGTTAGACTGGGATCCCCGGTGACAGGGGGTGATCCCAGCATCTCGTTGAGGTGCCAAGCGTGCCTAGGCGTGCTCCCATCCATCTCCGGCGGCTGCGCCGCCGTGAGGTCCAGTTCTCGTGGCTCTGTCCACTGATGCCCCTTTTTGGTTTGCTTTTCCTTATTCTCGTGGCTATAGAATCCTATTCCACCGTTTTTTTTATATTTATTCATTGCGAATCATCATCAGCCACCCCCTCGCCGGAGCTTGCTCCGGCGAGCTCCTACCCACTTCGTGCAGTTTCCCTAGGCACCTGAGCTAGCCCTAGACCACCATCTCTCGCTCTTCTTTTCTTTTGCAGGTGTCCAGGGGCAAGAGACCCCCACCTGGGTCATTTTTTTTGACGCTGGTTGGAGCCCCTGGAGCTCGTTCCCCTTCCTCATCGCTGCGGTGGTGCTCCGGCGGGCTATCCGCCATTTTAAAGCCGCCGCCCCATCAGGGAAGCTTCCAGGAAGCTCCGGAGGCTGCTAGACGGGTTTCCTCCGCTCGAGACGACGAGATTTTGGAGATACAAAGTCACCCCGGCCGTGTTCTTCGGCCGTTCTTCCTCGCCGTCCCCCTACCGTCCGATGAAGCCTTGATCTTCCAGCTCTACAGCAGCCGTCCGATCAGGACGCCCCTCAGCCGTTCATCGTGCGAAGACCTTCTAATCTGAGCCGCTGGATTGCGAAGGGGTATCGCGAGCCCCCGTGTTGACACGTGGACAAGTGGAGCGCGCTCCACCGTCCGATCGCCCGCCTGCTTGGGTATTTTGTGATTTCACCCTTGCAATTTTTGTAATATTTTATTAGGACATAAACTTTTAATTGTCGTTTAAAAATTCTGTAAATTTTGCTAAAACCCCCCTGCAGTTGTCTTATTTACATTTTAACCCTTGCCAGCCCAACGCACGTGCGTGGCACGTGCGCGTGGACATTGTGCGGCCAAGGGCCTAGCAGTCTGTGGTTTTAATATTTAGTCCACTAAATATTTTGTCACGTTATATATTTTTAGTGGAATTAACATTTAGCCCCCAAAACTTTGTCATATTGCAAACTGGTCCCTGCTAGGTCACGTGCATAGTGTGCGTGACCTTGGCATTTTCGCAAGTCCACCCTTGCGGTTTTGGGCATTTAATATTCAATGCAAGAACTATTTTGTTTAGTATAAATTTTGTGGACATTTTGCACGTAAGCCCCTGGTAGTTTGTCTATTTACATTTACGCCCCTGACATGCCTTTCACTTGTTCTTGCTTGCTCTATTTATTTAAGGCCTCATTTGAATCCCAAAAATTCTCAAATTTTAAACTTAAGCTCCTAGTAACTTGTACTTCCACGGCCTAATTTTAGTTTTGAATTTTATTTCATTTTAATATTTATTAAAAATCAAAAACATGCTTTTTGCTTACTGTCTAGTTTAGAAAATACCAAAAAAATAGTAAAATACCTCTAATAATTCCAAAAAAATTCCCTAGTGTCTATTTTAACCTATTCTAGTGTCAATCCAAAAATTACTAAAAATCTCAAAAGAAAAACACTAAAAATTCAAAAACACTCAAAAACTTCAAAAAAATATATAAAATTGTAGAAAAATCTAAAAAACACAAACTCAGTTCCTGTTTGTTCTTTATATTATTATTCTTATTAGAAAAATAGTGTCGAAAAATTTGTGGTTGTTTAGTATTTTTAATCCCCATTTTACTCACAGCCAGTGCCTTCCTCGCTGTTTTCCCTTATTTCAGTGTTTAAAAATACCAAAAATAGTTTGAAAAATACCCAAAAATCACAAAAACAGTAAAAAATCTTAAAAATACCAAAAACATTTTAATTCTGAATTTTTGGTTATTTTTGCATATTTTTATAAATACTTTATCTTGTCTTTTATTACATTGCTTTTAAATTCCAATATTGAAAAAATATATAAAATATAAAATTATAAAAATTAGAAAATTAAAAACCAAAATACAAAAATAAAAATTAATAAAAAAATTTAAAAATTAAAAACCCACAAAAATTCCTTTGATTGCTTGCCTAGTGTAGACACCACACATTCACACACACACTAGTATTTGGATTACCCTGTTTGCTCCCTGTGTTCGAACTCTCTGCATACTTGTCACTTTACATCATTTGTGCAGAGTTAAAAATAAATTTTAACTCCACATTTATTTCTAATTAGTGATCTTTAGTGTGGGTTAATTGTTGATTTTAGTCCAGATTTGTGTGGTCGACACACCGACTGAGTTCACGCTTTGTGCTGAACTTAAGACCACCTAAGTTTGGCTAAATCAACCCTCTACACAATAATGAGCATTAATGATATGTGACATCCATGAATGATTATTCATTGTATGTGATTTTTTCCTTTACCCATTAGAAAACTTTGAAATGTTCAAAGATTTCATAATGTTGGTTGAGAACCAAAATCAGAAGGAAGATGAAATGAATTTGATCTAACCTAGATAGCCAATACCTATTAGACGAATTCAAGGAATACCTTATAGAGAAAGGAATATCATTCCTATCTCACTCTTCCTATTACACCTCAGCTCAATGGAGTTGTAAAGAGATGCAATTGGATCATGTTTGACATGATCTGATCAATGATGACACTTAGCATAATTACCTCTTAATTTCCAGGTATATATGCAGTAGAGACTGCAATATATATCGTCAATAAGTTACCATGCAAATATGAACCCAAAACTCCTCGTAAGCTATGGTTTGGAACCTAGCCCAGTGTCATACATTGATGGATATAAGGGTTGCTTGATCCGTGCTATAACATGGATGCAATAAAGCTATAATCTTGCACTTAAGAGTGCTACTTCATTGGAAAATAAAGTATGGTATTGGATACCTACTATATGACCTTGAGATTATTAAAAAATTTCATCTCTAAGAAAGTGATTCTAAGAGGACAAATTTCTTAAAATTCAAGATAAGAATGAAGTAAATGCACTCATTGAATCTTGAGAATAATGAGGCTCCAAGAATCGGAAACTAAAAGGACAATTAAAGATGAAAAACTCATATCTTTTCAAATCAGTTTGAGGGTGGTAAGACCACCAAAAGGGTATGGATTCCATGTGTTAGAGAAATCTAACAATGATTAGATTTCATATGATGAAGCTTCGGTAAATCATGACATGGAAAGATGGATGTTAGCAATAAAGTCTAAAATATACTTCATACACAAGTGTTGTGCATGAATCCTCGAGGATCCGCCAATAGGGGTCAAACCCGTTGGGTGTAAATGGATCTTCAAGAGAAAGAGGGAACCCGACGAGAAGGTAGAGACTTTCAAAGCATGACTCGTAGGCATGAGCTACTCACAGAAAGAAGATATCTCTTGCGATGAGACTTTCTTTCTAGTGACCATGCTTAAACCCATCACAATATTGCAAACTATAGCTACACAATTTGACTATGACATATGGAAGATGGAAGTAAAGATTGCATTCCTCAATGAATGCCTTAACAAGGATATTCATATGAAGTAGCCCCATGGCTTCATTGTTTGAGAATGCATGGTGTGGAACTCCATCCATGGACTCAAATAAGCTTCTTGTAGTTAGAACATTAGATTTGATGAAATTATAAATGTTATGATTTCAGATAGAATCTTGATGAACCATGTGAAGCTCAGTGGGAGTGCCATTGTGTTCATCATGCTAAAAGTAGATAAAATCCTAATCATTTGGAATGATATAAGGATGATTATAAGTGTTTTATGATGTGGTTGTTCCATACCTTGAGACAAAAGATCTTAAGGATGCCTCTTACATCTTAGTTCTGAAGTTGTTCAGAAGCAAAGAGAAGAGGGCATTGGGACCATCACATTAATAATACGTGCTGGATATATTCCAATTTCAGAAAACTCCAAGGAAAGCTTCTTTCCCTTAAGATATGGTACTGACTTGTCTAAAGGGATAACACTTCAAAGCATTGAGGATGTGAATACCAAAGCTACATGCCCTAGTGCATCAACCACATGAAGATCAGTGTATGATAGATGTGTACAAAAGGCCATAGGACTGCCATGCAGTAGGAGTAGTAAAATGTTACCAATCCTACTATGGAGATAAAATACTAAATTGCAGTAATAATCAACATCTTCAAAGGCACACAATTTTTGAGATAGTGATATCAAAGTCTTTAAGAAATTAAGACTTTATGGATAGTGATCTAAAATGTCTTACCTACAGATACCTTACTAGACTTAAGACTATGTATTAATCTAAGGTGATAGAGAACTCCATGCATAAGGGTATCACTTGCTAGTTATAATAATTATCAAGTCATTGTGACAAAGGCACAATAACTACTTTAACAAGATTGAGTATTGGTTGCATAAGATGCAACGTTCGCATTGGATGCGAGGACTATCACTGGGGGATATGCAAATTTGTAAAAGGACTTGGCAAGAGTGACTTGTCAGCTGATAATCCCAAGAATCAAGCGGTTGTGTATTCCACACAAGGCGGGAACACAGTCTATGCGTTGACCGCTTAGAAATCCGGATTCAATCAACAATCAACCCACAAATAATATCAAGCAATGGAAATCAAAGTGTGGAGTTAAAATTTATTATAACTCTACAAAATATGTGTATAGGGCAAGTAATGTAGAGTGTCGAACACAGGGAGTAAATAGATAGATCGGGGCAATAATGCACAGAAATGAATGTGTCACTTGTCTATATTTTTGGGTGTGGGTTTTTGTGTTTTTATATTTTTTTGTTTTTATTTTATATATTTGTATTTGGTTTTTGATTTTATATTTTTATATTTTTCTTTTTATATTTTCTGATTTTGTATTTTGTTTTTCTTTTAAATAAATAACATGGCTATATAGAGTATGTATACAATAAGAAGGAGAGAGGTAGAATATATATAAAATATGTAAAAAAATGAAAAATACAGGAAATAAGATGTTTTTGAGTTTTTTAGATGTTTCTAATTTTTTAGATGTTTCTAATGTTTTTGTGATTTTTCTATATTTTTGTGAATTTCTTTGGTATGTTTAAAGTCGAAAATACTTAAAACAGGAAAGAAAGTAAATATCCGAAATTAAATTGGAGATAATAAATATCAAATAGAGTCAAAATTTCTCTAAATTAATTTTAAACTAAAGGTAATAATATAGAGAAAATCCAAAAACAGAAATTATATTTTTACGATTTTTTTAAAGAATTTTTAATATTTTATAAGGCTTTTAGGGATTTTGCAATTTTTATGGGTTTTCTTTTATATTTTTTAGTGATTTTTGGTCTGAAGTTGTAAAATACTTAAATAAAGACGAATTATATTTTTTTGGATTTTTTCAAAAATATTTTTTAATTTTTATGTATTTTCTAATGCAAACAGAGCTGAAAAAGTAGGTTTTTTGATTTTTTTATAAAATTTAAAAGGCTCCAAAAATGCAAAATAAAAATATGACGTTAAAGTACCATGCAAAAGGAAACTATGCCTATTTTTGGGGATTTTTTCGATTTTTATATATGAATAAAAAAAAGAGACAACAAAGAGAAAATGCAAAAATACAACGCTAGACAAGGGTATATATGCAAATAGCTCAAAGTTCAAGGGCCAATACGCAATTTTACCAAAAATTTCAGACTTAATATTCAAAATAAATCCGACTAAACAATAAATAACCAAACCTGCGAGGGTTTAGTTGTAAAGATTCCAAGTTTTGTCGGTTGACCTTGATAGGGAGCTTAATGCAAATAAACTTAGTACGGGGTCCGTTTGCAAATAGTACAAATATAAGTAAACAACAGATGAAATGTTAAGTTCTAATAATTAAATACAAAAATGCCCAAGGGTGAGATCACAAAATACCCAAGGTAAGGGCACCGACGGACGAAGGATGATCAACTTGAAATGCATCACACCATGGAGCTCCGATACCGGTTCACGGATGAATGGACATGATTAGATCCTGTATCTTGATCATGCGGTGATGGTTGGTGAGTCGGGGAAACAGTAGCTGTAGCGTCTGGGGCTCGACCTTGATCTGACGGCGGCGATGAGATAGGGAAGAACGGGGATGAACTCTGGCAAGTCGAACTTCTCCGACCCAATCCTCCCCTTCCGTGGTTTTTTGATGCTCCAAGATTGCCGAGTCGACTCCTGCAGTGGTCCTAAAAATCGCATCCAGGCGTTTCCTTAAGCTCTCGGACCTGCAAAAAGGAGGTGAAAGGGTCGAGGGCAAACTGCCTCGACCCCGTAGCAGGGCAGAATGAGGCGAAGTGGCACGAGTGGAGCTCCTCCGGCGAGGTGATGTAGGTGGAGGTGCTGATCACCAGATCCACGAAGGATCTAGGTGAATGGGCTCGCGTATAGCGTTGGGAAATGAATGGGGAAGAAGTGAGGGTGGTTGGCGAGTCGGGGAAACGGTCGAACACAATGGAAACAGTTCGTTAGAACGGAGCTCCGACTAGTGAATGCGATTAAAAGTTGATCTAATGATAGAAATCAAATCTAAGGCTAGATTTACACTAGAAAATTCAATAAAAAAAGAAATAGGGAATCTCACCGGTGGAACCAGGAGGAAGAACCTCGACGACGACGATGACCGGAGGTGGTGGAGACTGCTCTGAAACAACCTAACTGACGGGTCCGATATCGCTGCGTTAAGAAGTTGTTTTTAATTTGTTCGTGTCAAAAATAATATGTCTTGTTGTTCGTTATAGGCGGCGATCGGAATCGATCAAGAAAATAACCGCACAAAATATTTATTCAATTTTTAATCGAGTGGTTTTATGTTTATTTTACTTGGACAAGTCCCAAGGTCGGTCACAAGGAGGCAAAGAAACAACCTAAAATTATGTTTATCAAGATTCGTGCATGGTTTTTGAAGCGGTCTTTTTTTTGGAATTTTCAATGCAATAAAGGGTGCAAAATGCAAATTCGGCCTATTTTAGGGACTAAAATATAAATTTCGATCAAACGATGTCCGAAAAATGTGAAATTTGGCCAAGATGCAAAATATGATGAAATGAATGCACTGTAAATTTTTTTTGGAATTTTTGGATGCAAATATGATTTTTTTTATGAATTTTTAAATGCAAATAAAATGAATTTAATATTTAATTATAATAAATATTAAACCTACTTATTTTTAAGGAATAAATATATCCAAGATCTATCACTAGGTGATTGATCTCAGAAAAATCCTAAACCTTCAAAATGTGAGATCTAATACCTATTAAAAATTAAACACTAAAATATGCAAAATGATTTTTACAGGGTAAATTATGAATGCAAATGCAATTCTTTTTGGGAACAATGTCAAGCACAATTAACCAATATGTGATTTTTTTGAGAATTTTTAGAGTAATGGTTAATCAACTATGAATTTCAGAGCAAGAAATGGGCAAAATATGTGAATTTCCTTAAGATAATTATTTATTAATTAACCATCAATCACAAAAATATCCACAATATATCAAAATGTAGAGAATTGGTTAACAAGCATCATGCTATTTTTAGATTATTAAAATAGTTAAATAAGAGGTCTAAAAGCACAGGGGAACACAGGGGTGTAACTGCAAATATAATAAAAATAAAAATAAATATAAAACTGCAGGGGGGGCCTAAGAGCAATTACCAATGGTCCTGGGGGCAGAAGTGCAAAATTGGAAGCACGTGCGGTGCACGTGCTCCTTGGGTATCTGGACCGAAGCGCAATATGGAGGAACCCGGAGGGCGTATCTGCAATTTGACCCACGGTCACGTGCAGAGCACGTGACCTAGGGCTGATGAAGTTGTTCCCTCCCTTCACGTGCGGTGCACGCGGGAGGGCCTCGGCTTGCTGCCCGGTGGCTTCAGCGGCGGAGGGGGCAAGTAGGGCCGGCCAAAGCGGAGTGGAGGTCGACCGTTGACGACGTCGATGCGGTGGAGTCTTTACGGCGGCGGAGGTCGATGGCTGCTGATGTCGAGGCTGAGTCCGCGGAGGCGTATGTTGAAGAAGATGTTGGAGTTGTTGTGGAGAGGCGGGGCTAACGTTGGTCGATGGGGATGGCGTTGTCGTGGGCGAGGAAGATGGAGTTGTTGTAGACGCATGAAGGCAGGTGAAGGCGGTGGCAGCTGTTGTCGACGATGAGTGCGAGGTCGAAGAAGGCGTGATGAAGATGGTGATAACACGTTGGCTCAATGGAGGAGGACCCAGAGCTGAAGCAGAAGGCCGAGGGTGGTGGCGCTGCAACGAAGCGACGACCGCTTCGGATCTCGCCGCAATGGCGGCTCGCCGGCGCTGTCACCGCTGCGAGGTATACCAAGGGATAATCGTCGGATGTCAGAGATCAGGGGCGAGGATGCCTTTAAATAGGAGAGAGGGTGAGGCCGAAGGTGATTGGCGGAGATCACGGGGCGATGGTCGGCCGTTTCGACGAAGGCGGGGAAGCTGTTGGCATTTGCGGCACGGTCAAAGGGTTGCCGGTGCGGAAGCGAGGGGCGGAGGTTATGGAGGGGCAGTTGCGAGGGGTTGACGAAGACCTTTGGGCTGTCTGATCGTCCGATGATCGGATGGCCCAGACTCGGCCACGTGGCAGCAGTGGTGAGAGAGAGGGGGGCGCGCACATGCTTGGCGCGTGCCTGGGGGCACGTGCCTCGCACGTGCGTTCAAATATTTTTTATATAAAAAATGATATAAAAAAGGGCAAAAAGACACTGACACGTGGCGGCCTCTGGGGCTGCCACGTGTCAGCACCAGAAAAATCCTTAGAAAAAGGTTTTGTAAAATCATAAAGAAATAGTTAAATACCTCGGATAATAAAAGTTTCTTCACAAAAAATGCTCGTCTCGATGAGATCTACAACAGTTATGAGGACATCAAAGCCAAAATCGGTCAAATGTAAAAAAGTGAATTTTTGGGGTATCCCATGTACATAGAACACCTTGATTTTTGGGGTTTCTATTTTTTTGTCATTTTTAAACAATATAAAAAAATCCAGAAAAATATAGAGAAATCAAAGATAAATAAAAGACATCTAAATCTATTTTTTTGGATTTTTATTAATTAAGAAAATATATACATAAAATACAGGTCAAAAATCGCTAAAATATACAATGTACAAAAGAGGCCCAAAACCCAACTTTCACATACGAACTCCGATTCACTTGAACTTGGTCTTGTTTTGAAGGTAATTGAATGTGCATTAGTTCAAATGTGAGTAGGATCAAGTCAGACATTGGATGGGGAAGATATGGGGCTTTTAGTCTGAAAATCCTGAAACTAGGGTTTGGGTTTTTGGTCCACTTATCAAGGTTAGTGATTTTTTTGTATTTTTTATTTATTCTTGTTAGTGATATGTACACAGTGGAGGTAGTTTTGTGTTATTCGGAGTTAGCATGAAGGAGTTAAAAATCCGGGAAATCATGCTATTTACATGTCATTTTTGGTTTGGATTTTTGGCTTCTTATTTTGTGCAAAAATGATGGATAAAATGACATTCTTATGAAAACATGCATGAATGCTAATTATGCAGAATAAATACAGAAATGCTGTTGATTTTGAGGGACTTGAGCTTAATAAATGAGATTTAGAGTGATGAATCCGAGATTCATCATCTTCTATACTTATACCATGCTCGTCCCTGAGCATCAAAACGAAATGCCATGAGGTGAAATGAGATTTGGTTCCATACCAAGACCATGAGCTGAAGGTGAAAATGAAACTAAACTCGACCTTTGGATTATTAGTGTGTCGGAACTTCTGTGAGACTTAGAATTTTAAAATCAACAGCCCTTAAGTTCTACATATCATTGTCACAGTTTCGGCTCATAAGTCATCTTAGATCAATCCTCTTCCCAAAGTATACCCTATGAACATTGAATAACCGACTCATGTGTGTGAAGGTTTTTAGCTCTTCTCATCCAGAATGCCGGACTACCATGCTCCTCTCCTCTCCAGTAACTCGTTCTCGGGGAGTCAGGTATTTCCTTCTAAGGTCTGTCGCGCTGTGTTCACAATCGAATTGAGGGAGAAGTTAGAAGAAGGGGAAAAGAACTAGAGGGTGTCCAGTGTAGTCACCTCTCCTTGTGAAGATGGCCAGTGTAGCCGAGTCTCTACCAAGATCTGCAGGTTTTCTTGAAGCTTGGATCTTTTTGGTCGGATTTTATTTTGTAGAATGCTTCTTTGTATTTGGAATTTTTGGTGGTTCTGCTTGGATCTTGTTGTGCCCCTACGGATATAGAATCTTTTTGTTCCGTACATTTTTTGAGGTCTTAGAAAAAATTGTGCCTAGCCATCCATCCCTTTTCTGAAGCTTTATTTCGACCCGTACTCCGGTCTTTATATTTCCACGCTACCAGAAAAGAGACTCACACAATCTTCCAACATCCCGTCTGAGTTGAGCTAAGTGCATAGTGCGAGAGTACAAATTAATTCCCTATTCCAGAGTTGTACCCAGAATGAAGAGACCAGGTTAGACACTAAGAGTCAAACGTTGTACATTGTCATGTGGAATTTAAGAAATTAAGTCAAAAGACCTGAAGCTCTTAAAATCCTATTTCTCGGTGAAGTTCCTCTGAAAATTAGGTGGATTAAGGTCAAGTCCAGACCACTCTCGGTTTCGGCTCATAACTCAGTTCAGAACCCGATGACTTTTCACAGATGCAAATGAATGCGATGCTGGATGAAGTGCAGGTGTGTGAAATGCAGACACAAATTTTTTTTTGTGAATTTTTTTGATTGACTTTTTTTGACATTTTATGCAAGGGATTTGTTTATGCAAAAATGGATAAGAAGCCATTTTTTTTCAAAAATTTTGGGCAAGGTTAGTGTTAGTAGCAAAACTTTTTTTTCTTTTGTTGTTTTTTTTTCTTTTTTTTTGTTTTTTAAAAAGATTACCCACCCCATAAATACATATAGACTTACGCGAAAGTACGAGATATGGGTAAAATATATACAAAGTATATACGCAGACCCCCCTATACTTAGCGAGTGCTGTGTCCTCAGAGCACACGAAGCGGAAAGAAAACATAGCTCGGTCTAAGCGTAAGGGAGTAAAAAAACAAAAAATGAAGCGGTCGGGGTATGTTAATGAGGAGAGTATATACAGGTGGGTGTCGGTTCCCCCTATACTTAGGCTCTGGTCAGCCTAAGTATGGAAGAAGGGTGGAAATGGATCGATAGGGAGATAAGAGAAGAATGGTATGTACAGATGGCATCGATCCCCCCTATACTTAGGCCTTGGCCTAAGTAGAGGAAGAAGCTGTACAAGGAGACCGATGTGGTTGGGAGGGAGGGTGGGTAGCCGATGATTAAGGCGATTTTCGACTGATCTTTTTGTGAGCCTGCGGTGGGAGATCGTAATGACGTGACAGGGATGAAGTATATGATTCCCAACTATGATCAGTGTCATACTCAGAAAAATCATGATGGATAATATATGAAGTGTTTGAGTCAGAAGAGATATATCCATCATCAGAGTTATCCTCAGAGGAGTAGTATTTGAAAGTGGACATACTCCAAATATTCTGGTCTTTTTGTTTCTTAAATTGTTTCTCAGAATTCATTCCTTCTTGGGGTCAATTGGTTTGTCCTCAGATGAATGCTTAGAAGCACCGATCTCAGTCAGCTCATATGAAATAATTCCAGTGTACTTGAAGAGGGCAGGAGTATCAGTTTTGGATGAGTAGTAGTTAGGAACGGGAGTTGTCCAACGAGAATTGAATTTTGGATCCTTGTGAAGATATGGCTTTAGAGCTGCCGAACAGACTTCACTCATGTAGACTACCTTTTCTGGACCTGATGAGGGATTATCAACTGATTCCTCTTCCGAAAGGTCAAAGGTAACTCTCTTTCTCTTTCTTTGTGAAGGTGTCGGTTCACTTGAGTATCCATATGAATAGCCATTGTAATTCTCCTTCGTCGGTGTTGGGTTTTCGTGCTTGTTCTTAGTCTCCCGAATGTTGGTGCACTCTCGATTTGGGATGATTTGGTCCAGGTAATCAGAGAATTTTGCTCCAGGGTGCGACCATGCATAAGTCTCAGGGTCATAGAAGAAGGATTTGTCTATTTTGAGATCCTCGGGAATTGAAATATGGGGGGGGGAGTCTCTAAACAAATAGTCTCATCAACAACCGCTATCTCAGGTATTGCATTGGGGTAGGGCTCTTCTACCTCTTCATGGTTGCAGTTGTCGGGGACTTCGTGGGTTTCCTCAGAAAATCATGGTTCCTCAAAGACATGGTCCGATCTAAGTGCTTCCAATGCTTTAAAATTGATTTCCCGAGTCTCACAATCAATAATTGCCTTAGCCAATGCTAAGAACGGCTTTCTGAGAATGATTGGAGACTGGGTGAATTCTCCTTGATGCTCAATATCAATGATCGTGAATTCTACTTTGAGCGGAGCACCTTGGAATTTTATGATGACAGAAATAATTCCTCTCGGTCGCTTTATCGATCGATCCGTTAATTGAACAATCTCTCGTATCTTCCGAATCGGTCCGAGTTTGAGTTCATGGAATAAAGAAGTCGGGAGGATATTGATCGGTGAATCGTCATCAATCTGAGTATGGGTGAAAATTGTGTCTTTGATTACACATTCAAATCTGGGCAACCGCTTCACTATGCAGCTCTTGGTTTTTCTACTCAACACCAAGGAGGAGGCCATTGACAAGATATGTCTTTCAGTCTTTGTTCGTATCCTACCTGACTTTTTGTTCATTAATTTATCTGTTATAAATCTTTTAAGGTCAGGGAAGTGTTCAATGGCTTTTATAAAGGGAAGTTCAAACATCAAGCGTTTTTCCAGTGCTTCCCGTACAGTCGGATCCAAATTCTGCAGATCGTCTTCAGTTTCAATTTTTATGAAATTTTCTAAATTTTCAATTTTTTCGTGGTTTTCAAATATTTCCATTTTTTTGGTATTTTTTTGGGTGGTGTGGGGGTGTGGTGTGTTCTTCCGATGAAAAGGGGCCTTGATATTCAAAGCGATAGTCCGCGGCATAGTCATTTCTAGGGGAGTAATATGTAGAAGTGAAATTATCAGAATCGTCTCTAGGTCCCTGAATATCCTCAGAATTTTCAATCTCAGATCCAATAATTTCCTTATTTATTTTAATGTCCGAACCACCATAGAATGCGATTAATCGGTCAGTGAATTTTTGCAATCTATCCTCCATTGATTCAAATCTTTTATTCATCCTCGAAATATCATCCTCAAAAATTTATTCATGATGACTAATGGGAGCAGTTGAAGTGTGTTTTTGTGATTCAATGATTTCATCTTCCATTTTCCTATATGTGCTAGGAGAGGAGTTTTTTGGAATATCCAATGTATGATCATTATTTTCAGAAAATATCTCCTCAATAATCATGGAAGGCGACTGCTCATATGATCCAGACATGTGGAGTTGGTCCGAGTAGAGTTTATTCCTTTGATCTTGAGTGGTCGGATCTTGGCATGGTGGAGTCAGCATACAGGGTTCCTGTGTTTCTATGTAGTCAGTCCAGTCTTCTGTATGATCGTCATATCTGAAGAGGGGGTTGTCATGGTCAATCCAAGCTGATGATTGTTCATTAGTGTTCTAGGGCAAGGTTGATGAAAGAGGTGAAAAAGTGTTCAATTCAATCATGTGGTGATCATCTCCCATGAACGAAGGATTTACATTTACCGAATAAGAAGGATTAATTGTATGATCGACGTAGAGAGGGTTGATCTAAGAAGAAGTAGAGAGCTCAGTCGGTTGTTGGTCTGTCTGGTCCAAAAATAAAGGATTATCATTCAGGAAGCAGATCGGATTTGTAAAAAGAGATGGTGGTTGAGAGTCTCTTGGAGGAGGTGTTTTGGGTTTAACCGACACGAATTAGTTTTCATAGTATAGTTCTGATGGATTCTCGGTCATTTCTGAAAGAGTTGAAAGGAATGAGGGGTTGGGTCTGTTTTTGTACAAGAGTTCCATGAAGAGGTTAAAATCAAGAGAGGAAAGAGATGATCGCACGGGGTAGTCAAGAGAATGTGCGGCTTTTGATCTTCTGTAGCGATTCATGTACACCAATGCAAACACAAATTAAACCCCCGGTTCACCAACTCACACAATGAAGCCGTAAGAGTTCGGTTATTATCTTTTCAATTTTAGTTAGTGATAAATCAATTTTGACAAAAATTTAGCGAGCTGTTAGCTGTTGGAGCTTGGTTCTAACCTTAAATGTCGTCTCTCGCTCACTCAGAAAAATAAAATCATCCAAGGTCGGGATTGCTCTCCCGCAGAAATTCTTGATTTTATGGGTTAATTTGAAATCAGCTATATTTAGTAGTCCCAATTTTTATTAGGTGATCACTGAAGAATTTAAATGAGCACAAATACACGTCTACCGTCTAGTCCCAATTTCCTTTAGAATTATGTGATAAAACAAGAGGGAGAAATTCAGGAAAAGCTTATGCACGCGGAAAACTATGATGAATGCTCAGTTAGAAGACTTATAGTGAATCCTCGCAATCTCCATGTGGGATGCTAGACAGAATTGAAAAATTATTCTAAATGAATGCAAACCGATGAAAACCGCACATAAGCAGAAAGTTCTATTAGCGAGGAAGAATTGAGTTAAATTTGACTAAGTTGAACGATCTATGTGCGTCTCAGTTAAAGTGCAGCGTGGCTTAAGATCCTACGAGCACAATCGAAAATAAAAAATGCTCTGAGAGCCGTATGTGCATGTCTATCCTAATCGCCACTCAAGTCGGGCCTCACCCTCACCGGAGAGTGAAACATGCCATGACACACCACAAGAAGAGCTCAGAGTCTTTTAACACACGCGAGAGTCCAATCGGACACCGCTGTAAATGAGCAATTAATTTGCAGAAATTTAAAATCTAGACTCTACTCTCTCTCACGATTTGACTCGATCTTAAATTAATTGCGGCTTCTTTGGATGTCGGTGAAGATGCGTCGGTTTCTTGAAAAACTGCTCCACGTACGTCAGGTACCTCGCAAGAAAAATAAGAGAGATTTGTGTAAGAGAGTGACTCAGAAAATAATCAAAAATAAAATAAGCGAAATAAATGCTGAAAAATAAATGCAGGAAATAAAATGGGATTTACAGTGAAAAATTCGGGGGTCAGACTACCCGAATGCAAAAAGCCGAACGAAAAATGTCAAAACACAAAACTAAGCCGTTTGCCTCCCCGGCAACGGTTTCATCTGACGGGTCCGATATCGCTGCGTTAAGAAGTTGTTTTTAATTTGTTCGTGTCAAAAATAATATGGCTTGTTGTTCGTTGTAGGCGACAATCAGAATCGATCAAGAAAATAACCACACAAATAATTTATTCAATTTTTAATCGAGTGGTTTTATGTTTATTTTACTTGGGCAAGTCCCAAGATCGTTCACAAGGAGGCAAAGGAACAACCTAAAATTATGTCTATCAAGATTCGTGCACGATTTTCGAGGCGGTCTTTTTTTTTGGAATTTTCAATGCAATAAAGGGTGCAAAATGCAAATTCAGCCTACTTTAGGGACTAAAATGTAAATTTCAATCAAACGATGTCCGAAAAATGTGAAATTGGGCCACGATGCAAAATATGATGAAATGAATGCACTGTAATATTTTTGGAATTTTTGGATGCATTATGAATTTTTTTATGAAATTTTAAATGCAAACAAAATGAATTTCAATATTTAATTATAATAAATATTAAACCTACTTATTTTCAAGGAATAAAATTATCCAAGATCTATCACTAGGTGATTGATCTCAAAAAATCCTAAATCTAAAAAATGTGAGATCTAATACTTATTAAAAATTAAACACTGAAATATGCAAAATGATTTTTACAGGGCAAATTATGAATGCAAATGCAATTCTTTTTGGGAACAATGTCAAGCACAATTAACTCTATAATATTTGATTTTTTTGAGAATTTTTAGAGTAATGGTTAATCAACTATGAATTTCAGAGCAAGAAATGGGCAAAATATGTGAATTTCCTTAAGATAATTATTTATTATTTAACCATCAATCACAAAAATGTCCACAATATGTCAAAATGTAGAGAACTGGTTAACAAACATCATGCTATTTTTGGATTAATAAAATAGTGTAAATAAGAGGTCTAAAAGCATAGGGGAACACAAGGGTGTAATTGCAAATATAATAAAAATAAAAATAAATATAAAACTGCAGGGGGGACCTAAGAGCAATTAACAATGGTCCTGGGGGCAGATGTGCAAAAATCACACGGAAGCACGTGCGACGCACGTGCTCCTTGGGTATCCGGACCGAAGTGCAATATGGAGGAACCCGGAGGGCGTATCTGCAATTTGACCCACGGTCACGTGCGGAGCATGTGACCTGTGGCTGATGAAGTTGTTCCCTCCCGTCACGTGCGGTGCACACGGGAGGGCCTCGGGCTCGCCGCCTGGTGGCTTCAGCGGTGGAGGGGGCGAAGTAGGGCCGGCCAAAGCAGAGTGGAGGTCGGCCATTGACGAAGGCGGTGCGGTGGAGTCTTTACGGCGGAGGAGGTCAATGGCTGTCGATGTCGAGGTTGAGTCGGCGGAGGCGTATGTTGAAAAAGATGTTGGAGTTGCGGTGGAGCGGCGGAGCTAATGTTGGTCGTTGGGAATGGTGTTGTCGTGGGCGAGGAAGATGGAGTTGTTGTAGACACGTGAAGGCAGGTGAAGGCGGCTGCAGCTGTTGTCGACGATTAGCGCAAGGTCGAAGAAGGCGCGATGAAGATGGTGATAACACATTGGCTCAATGGAGGAGGACCCGGAGCTGAAGCAGAAGGCCGAGGGTGGTGGCGCTGCAATGAAGCGTCAGCCGCTTCGGATCTCGCCGCAATAGCAGCTCGCCGGTGCTGTCACCGCCGCGAGGTATACCAAGGGGTAATCGGCGGATGTCGGAGATCGGGGGCGAGGATGCCTTTAAATAGGAGAGAGGGTGAGGCTCGAGGTGGTTGGCGGAGATCACGGGGCGACGGTCGGCCGTTGCGACGAAGGCAGGGAAGCTGTTGGCATTGGCAGCGCGGTCAAATGGTTGCCGGTGCGTAAGCGAGGGGCGGAGGTTACGGATGGACAGTTGCGAGGGGTTGATGAAGACCTCTGGGCCGTCCGATCGGCCGATGATCGGATGATCCAGACTCGGCCACGTGGCGGCAGTGGTGAGAGAGAGGGGGGCGCGCACATGCTTGGTGTGTGCCTGGGGGCACGTGCCTCGCACGTGCGTTCAAATATTTTTAATATAAAAAACGATATAAAAAAGGACAAAAAACGCTGACACGTGGTGGCCTCTGGGGCTGCTACGTGTCAGCACCAAAAAAATCCTTAGAAAAAGGTTTTGTAAAATCAAAAAGAAATAGCAAATGACCTCGGATCGAAAAAGTTTCTTCACAAAAAATGCTCATCTCGATGAGATCTACAACTTTCATAAAGATATCAAAGCCAAAATCGGTCAAATGTAAAAAAATGAATTTTTGGGGTATCCCATGTACATAGAATACCTTGATTTTTGGGTTTTCTATTTTTTGTCATTTTTAAACAAGATAAAAAAATCCGGAAAAATATAGAGAAATCAAAGATAAATAAAAGACATCTAAATCTATTTTTTTTGGATTTTTATTAATTAAGAAAATATATACATAAAATACATGTCAAAAACCGCTAAAATGTACAATGTACAAAAGAGGCCCAAAACCCAACTTTCACATACGAACTCCGATTCACTTGAACTTGGTCTTGTTTTGAAGGTAATTAAATGTGCATTAGTTCAAAAGTGAGTAGGATCAAATCGGACATTGGATGGGGAAGATATGGGACTTTTAGTCCGAAAATCCTGAAACTAGGGTTTGGGTTTTTGGTCCACTTATCAGGGTTAGTGATTTTTTTTGTATTTTTTATTTATTCTTGTTAGTGATATGTACACAGTGGAGGTAGTTTTGTGTTATTTGGAGTTTTCCTGAAGGAGTTAAAAATCTGGGAAATCAGGCTATTTACAGGTCATTTTTGGTTTGGATTTTTGGCTTCTTATTTTGTGCAAAAATGATGGATAAAATGACATTCTTATGGAAACATGCATGAATGCTAATTATGCAGAATAAATGCAGAAATGCTGTTGATTTTGAGGGACTTGAGCCTAATAAATGAGATTTAGAGTGATGAATCCGAGATTCATCATCAACCACGCCTCCGAGGAATGGGGGAGCGTGCTGCGACCTTGCTCCACCTTGGAGCTCGAAGAAGGAGGGCTAGATCTGTCAAAGAGGGTTCAAAAAATGAATGGGAAGAAGATGTGGGTGTTTTGTACATGTGAGGTGGGCGGCTCTAAAGAACGATGGAGATCAAGAGAATCATTGATCCAATCCTCCAAGCAATCTATGGGTGTGTATGAGGGTACTTCATGGAGAAAAAGTCGTGAAGGAAGCTCAGTGATTGGGTGAAAGAGGCGGACTCTAAAAATTCGAGAAAATTGGAGAAAACCGATGTTCTGATGCACAATAGAGGGTGGTCAGACAACGTGATGAACAAGCTCCAATGATCGAAGAAAATAGGGCGAATCCATGATCCAATCCTCAAGATATACCCTGGGCGTGTATGGTGGATGTATGGAGAGAAAAGGTCAAGAGGGACAAAGGTGAAATTGTGAAAGATGCGAGACCCAAAATTCTGAAAAATGGGGCAAAAAACACAGTCTAACAGGGCACAGGGGGCTGGCAGTGCAGTTGACTGAGGTCAACTAGCACTGCGTAACCTCCTGGAAAATATTTCAAACATCAATAAAAAATAATAATTGATTTTATTAATTTTAGGTTATAAATTAAAAATTTTATTTTTTTTAAATTATTTTATTATGATTTTTATTTATTTTTTCGTGGTTTGGAATTACAAGTTGCCTTTTAAGGGCTATATATAGGTATATTCATCTATATATTTTAATGTTTAATTTTTATTTTATATTTTTACTTTTATTAATTTTGTTTATTATTTTAATTTTTATAAATTAATTTTATACACTTAAATTTATTTTTTTTATTTTTTTGAAGTATTATATACACTTAAATAAATAGATGTATATAATCTATATGTATATATAGGTATTTTACCTATGTAATTTATACAAGTATTTTATTTTTGTATTTTTTTGATGTTTTTATTCCAATTTTAATATATACATACATTATAAATAATATTTACAAAATTATGAAAAAATAAAATTATAAAAAATAATGAATAAAAAATAAAATGAATATTTTAATCGGTATAGTTATACAATAGGGGTCCAAAACTCAACTTTCACACCATAACTCCAAAAAATATGAAACTAACTTCATTAAATAGCTTATTAAAAATTATATACAATTAAATTGAATTTGATAGATTTTGAGTTTTTATTTGAGAGATACAGTTTGGGAAGTTGAGATTTTGTACTTTTATTCAGATCATAACTTTTTATCTGTACATTATTTTTGGGTGAAATCAATTTTGTATTTTTCTATATTTAATTATCTACAACTTTCATGTACAACATTTCTTCATTTAAAGTATAAAAAGTGGAACCAAAAATAGGTCCCAAAATGAATAAAGAATGAATTAAATAAAAGGGATTTTTATTGGTATTTTGGCCCTTATCTCCCCTACTTTATTCCTTATCGACCTAGTCATCGAGATGCCTAGGTCTCGGAGTTTCGGGTCATAAAATATTTGCAATATCCTTTTCTTTTCTTTTCCTTATCCTATAATTTTTATTTTAAAAACAGTATTCTGTACACTATTTACACAACTATGCATGAATGCTAAAATGCATGAATTAGGCCTATTTACACGCATTTACTAGGGGTTTTAAGGCAAAAATGGTAGAATAAAGATGATGAAATGTAGATTCATCATCCCCTATACTTGCCTTTGCTAGTCCCTAGTAAACACTTATGCCATAAGTGCAGAAACAGAAAAACAAAGAAAAGAAAAAGAAGAAAGATGGATTAAATTTAATTGTCAAACTTGTCTTCACAAAATTAAAGTTTGGAGCATATGTCGGACCTTTGAAATTTTAGTGCGGGCAGAACCTTAATGAGAACCGAATTTGAAATCCAACAACCTTCGAGAATCCCAAAACTCTGCTCAAGTCTCCTCAGTAGCCTTACGACAATGAATCCGACTCGTACAATGTAAGTGATGGTTGCTCTCCCCAACTAAAACGACAAAGAGATTGACTTCTCCAGCATGACAACTAGTGATTCCCTAATCCAATAACTCATTCCTCGAGGAACGAGTATTCCCTTCTAAGTTCAAGTGACAACCAGCTCAAGAGGAGGGGGTGAAGAGAAGAATGGACGGCAGCCAGTGTAGCTACCTATCCTAGGATGCAAGACCAGTGTAGTCAAGTCATCCAGCTGCAGGCTCACATGATTTGACTTTGAAGCTCGAGCTTGCTTATTTTCTATACAACATATGTACACTCCGGCAGGCATTTTATTTTCAATCAGACCTGTCCACTTTTTTTGGAGTTTTTTTTCTTCTTTTCTTTTTTTTTCCTTTTTTTTGAAATACTATTCACAACAGCATTTACATAAGGAGTTTTTCTCTTGAGCCAGTAGACTATCCCTCTTTTGAAGCTTTATTGCAACCCACACTCCCCTGTCTTCAAAACTCATCATCACCGGACGGGTTGGGGTGCACTTCCCTCCCTAGAGGAGGACAAATGTTTCCACTTGTGTGCGTCTCATACCGACAAATCCAACCCCCTCACCACTCCAACTGAGTTGAGCCATGTGAAAGGTGCATGTGTCCAAGTTAGGTCATTATCAACAAGAGTCGTGCGTATGCTCCGAAATACTCTACTTAGGCAGTCAAGGATCTATTAAACTGAAGGATATTGGATAATCCTCAAGCGCATCACGGAAGCGTGAGCATCATATCGAATATGACGAGGAACGACTAGTCACACTAGTTGTTCTATGCAGCGGAATTTAAAAAATTTTCATGCGACAAGACCGCATGATCCAAGAACACTTCTCAGATCGTTTTGTCTTAACCACAAACAAGTAATAGGATTACCTCTTGAAGTGTGGTTGCGATCTAGTCTCTAAATGAAGAGACCTCCTGTCTCAAGTCCGATCCGATGGAGGAGACGCTTGCGAGCACGGGGATGAATCGCGTGCTTCTCGCAATCCATGTTGATGATCCAAGCGGCGGATCTCCTGATCTCGACACACAAGATCCGACGTCTTCTTTACGAGCGAGGCACACCGAAGGAGACGGAGATCTACGAGCAAGCGATCGGGCAGCATAACGACGACGCTGCGACGAAGGAGACTCTCTCTCGGGCATCCATGGTGGACGACCATGAGAGAGAGGATGAGAGAGGGCAGACATGTAGAGAGAAAGAGAGAGAGAGACTTATGTTCTCTCGTGTGTAGAGAAGAGCAAAGGGGTGCCCTTCTATTTATAATATTTTGGGATCCATGGATCTCAATGCATGAACAACACAAATCCAATGGCTCTCATTGATTGTGTTTCTTTTAATGATCAAGATTTGTGTTGGTAAAAACCAACAACAATTAATTTAATTTAGCTTAATTATATATTGATAAATCAATATATATCAATCACCAAATTAAATCAACATTGGAGATAATGAAAAGGAGGCTCCTCCCTTCCATATAGGAAGAGTGGACGGCCACCCTTTCCTTTAGGGATTGGTGGCCGCCCCCCTCTCCTATTAGGAAAGGGGGAATCTCAATGCAATCTCAAGATCGCATGATTCCATATGTCTCCAATTATTTACAACAACAGTTGTTGTAAATTATTCTACAAAATAATTGATGAACATCAAATTCTGCCTCTTTAAGAATGTGAAATTGTCGTAGCATAGGAGGCAAATTCAGTTCAGCAAAAACCACAGTCGTTTGAATGCTGTAGAGTATTTATACTTGGCAAGTCTACCAAGGTCAAACGCAAGGATACAACTACTTAATTTATTTATCGAATTTATATTCAGGAAGCACAAGTGTGAATCAATTTCAATTTCAGGTCCACATGATGCACTATGTGAATTACAATGCAATACTAAGATGCATGCAATTTTTAGATGGTTTTTATGCAATTTAAAAATGATGCATGAGTAATTGTGCAAGGATACATGTATGCTCAACCAAAGAGTACAATTAAACCCTAAAAATATGAGCAACAGAATAGAATTGGAAATTAGTGTCATTTTAATCGCAACATGAAGAGCCGTCATCAGATCAGAGCAAGAACAAGGATAGTCGGGTCTCATTTTTCACATAAAAACTCACTTCTTTAAAAACAGTGGCAAATGAGAAAATTAGATATGCAAAGATGTAGAGGACAAAATAAGGATCAAAACAACACTAAAATCATGTAATTTGGCTACAATGCTCAAGTTATGCTAAAAACAATGCATGGGCATAATTATAATAAAAATGCAAGAAATAAAAGGATAAATATTACATTTAGGTCCCTAGAAGGACCTAAATGTAAATATAGAAAATCGCTTGGGCCCAAGTGTAAATTTTCCATGCACGGGGTTATTTTTGTAATTTCTGAAACTTCGGAGGGCTTCCCTATAAAATACCCAGGCACGCACGTGAGGCACGTGCCTGGGGACCAAATTGTAATTAGCTGAAAGTTCGGGGTCCATCGTGCAATTTACCCAGGACCTCACGTGCGCTGCACGTGAGGCGCCTAGGCTCGGGAGCTGCCTCTGGCTCGGGCCATGTGGGCGTATCTGGAGGCTCGTGTCGAGGGTTGGTGGAACCGAGCCTGGAGGTCTGGACAAGAGGCTCGGGCACCACGTGGCTTGATCATAACCGTCCGATCAAGATGATCGGACGACACCTGTGCTTTCTTCATCCGCCGTGGCCCACCGGAGGAGGCGGGGCTTCGGCGACACGCGAAATGCTCCACCGCGCTCTAGAGGGTGGTCTGAAGGTCGGCGAAGAGAGCTGGAGGTCTAGCGAAGGTCCCCGAGAAGGTGCGGAGCTCCATAGATGTCTGGAGCTGCTCGACGAAGCACGATCGTCGGAGGAGGAAAGCTTGAAGGAGCTCCGACATGAAGTCCGGCCATTGAACCTACAGATGTTAGATTTGCATAGCCGAAGCGTGTAGATGAAGTGCGTGAGTGGTGTGAGGTGAATGAGGGCCATGAGAGTGACGAGAGGCGGTGGCCGGTGGCTTCTTCTCCGGCAGAGCAGGAGAAGAGGGGAATCGAAGCGGGAGAGGTTCTGAAGAAGAGGAGGATGGTCGGCGAAGATACGGGTGGTCGGGCGAAGATAATGAGGAGGTCATATGAGGGTGATGGTGACGATAGGCGGTGCGAAAAATTCAAAGAAATTGAAAGAAAAGTCACCTCGCCGGAGCGAGGAGTTGGTGAAGGCTGTGACCTGGGATTGAGCTCCGTTGGAGCTCAGGGATCGTCGCCCAGCATGCCCGACCATGGCGCGGAGCTTAGCAGAGCGCGGTGGCGCCCGCAGCATGGCCATGGCGGCCGTGGGTTGACACCGGGTAAAATCCATCGTTTCCTCGACGTTCCGCCCCTCCGTTGTTACCGGAGGGGCGGAGGAATCTAGGATTAGGCCCAAGAATGGTGGACAGGCTGCTCGGCGTGGATGGAAGGTGGTTTTATAGGAGGCGCAACCGGGAGTTACGTGAGAGAGAGGCATTTTTGCATGGAGGTTTTGATGGCTGGGAGTGATGGCGAGGTCAAATGGGGGTTGCCCGAAGATGGCAGAGGCGTGGGGTATGTGGAGTAGCCATTAGGAGAGGGAGAGGTGGTCGGACGCGTGTGTTATAAAAGGAAGGGGACATAAGCGTTACAAGAGAGAACATCAGGCTGGAGGTAGATGATGAACCACAGTGCGAAGGGCTACGATCAGATCCGCGGATCTGATCGAACTAGTGAGATTAAGGCGCGAATGGATGGATGTGATGCGATCTGGAGGAGATCCAACGATGGGAGATGGGGGGGTACGTGGCATGATGAGAAGCGTAGGATGAAGAATGATCGAGTGGCTATAGTTAAGGCGGAAAGGAGCAGGTGGGATGAGATGGCGGGCTTGTCGTACAATGGAAAAGAATGGGGTGACATGGAGGCTTGAGGGGCGCAGGATGAGAGATCGATCCAATGGCTGTAGAAGAGGCACTAAGTAGCGGTGGGGATCTGATCTGGAGATAGATTCGAGGGTTGGAATTTAGGCGGGTTTGGGCGATCTAGATCGGGGTGTGTGGTAGAAGGAGAGGCGACCATGTGGTCGGCCAAGAGGGCGCCATGTGGCCCAATCAGAAAATTCAGACTGAAAATACAAAGATAAATACAAAATAAATAGTTAGAGGCAAAATTAGGAAAAAGTCGAAACATGAAAGTTGCTCGTCTCGACGAGATCTACAACTTTCATGTTGGACAAAAAGACAAAAGAGGTCATTTGTACAAAAAGCATTTTTGGGGTATTTTAAGGGGATAAAAACACCGATTTTTGTTTTTGATTTGTTTTTGTATTTTTTTAGTCTTTTTAATGGTCAGTGATTTATGGACAATTTATCTACCTAATTTTTAGGGGTTTTTGATGATAAAATAATTACAAGAAAAATAGGGAAAATTAAATACAATAATTTAAGGGTAAATTATACACAATATGATACAGGATAATAATAAATTGATGAAAAATTTTATTGGATTGATTAAGCCAGGGGTTTAATTTGCGGTTTTTAGCATGATGAATACGAGATTCATCAATAATTCACAATCATTTTGTGAATATTGCAATCTTGCCATTGGAAATATGTGAATCATATTCACAACCCAAAATAAAATGTAAATTACATTTTCAATTTAATGTCCAATGTTAATCCAATTCACATCAACATTTAATTAACAAATGTAAATTACAAATAGCTCTCTCTTATATTATAAATCACATTTATAATATATATGATTAATATGGATTATTCATATTCATGATAACTAAATCACATTTAATCATCTTGGATCTCTATTCTAATGTGCCCAAACAATGTGAATCACATTCACATTATTTACATCTTTGATAATCAAATCACATTTAATTATCTTAGATAACTCTATATATATAAATCAAATTCATATTATTCATGATAAATAAATCACATTTAATTATCCATTTTCTCAATGCTCAGATATTTATATCAACAATGAAATTATCCTGAACTCTTTCAAGGATAATGCACTTTCTCTGCAAATACTTGGAGATAAGGACAAGGCGACTGTATTGTTCCACATATAGTGACTTGGATATCGAGATCACATCTCAAATACATATCTCGGGCCTCCCATAGATGCTTGATTAAATCAAGACTGCAAATCTAATCTTCTCATTGCATCTGAATCACATTCAGATCAATGTCCAACATTTGGACTAGAATTAGATTGCTTCTCTACTGAGAGGAGTCACTAAAATCCAGACTCGTTTCATCACTCACTAGGAATGGAAGCGTCATGGTTATACAATCATTTATGATCACATCACCCTCAGGTATTCCTAATACCTGTACATACTACATACTAGAAGACTCAGAATAAACCTGAAGTATAAGATCAATTTTACACTGTCTACTTCAGAGTTTTATCATTAAGTTTCTCATTCGATCATTGGGAGTCGGTATCAATCATATACTTTCCAAAAGAATATATCAGCCTAGGTCTTGATCATATATTTTCCAAAAGTATATATCAAACCTATAAATTCAGTCAAGCTTCCAAAGCGAGACGACTGTGCACGGAATTTGATTCTTCTCAATATCTCATGAGTAAGCTCATGTCTTCCGGTTCGATAACTGAACCTGTATGATCCCTTTGAGAGATCGTATTACTCATATGCCCTTGCATGCACACCAGTGTGCTGGTGTATAGACCTTGATTAGGTCATCAACCTATTAATCTGCCAAATGTACATACTCATACATATAGTAACACATCTGTCTTCGATCAGAGGATGCGTGCCTATATCTTGACAACATACAATATAGGACTTTGGTTATCTCAATCTCGTTAAGTCAACTCTTTGACCTAACCAATCTGACACCTCTGAATCTTTATTCCTATGCAGAGGACCTACATCAAGAGGTCGGTCAGATATCAGCCTAACTTAGAAGGGATTGCCATCTCCTACTCATGCTGGAGATCATCTCTTAACAATCATTTGATGATGCTTGATGAGTCTTCAATCTAACTCTTATCATCAAGATGGCCATGGTACACAACCCTAATTTTACTAAGGGACCTATTATGAAAATTATGTATTCTTCATTTCAGATTAGGGAATGATATTCACAATAACATTTATTGCATAATGTCTTGCCGTGGGCTCGCATGTCCAACAATCTCCCACTAGCCCAAAGAGCCATTAATGGGATAATCGTTTAAACCCACACTCATGTGACAATCATATGCTATTTAGAAAATAGCTAGGTAAGTTGATCAGTCACTCTGTTCCCAAGAGACTATGTCTATTCCTTTTTACGGCAACTGCATTTCCCTAGTAACAGTACTCGCATCTAATGCGAATGTTGCATCTTATGCAACCAATACTCAATATAGTCAAAGCAGTTATAGTGTCCTTGATACTACTGCTCAACAATTATTATAACCAGTATTACCATAATCCTTATCAGAATACCCTTATTCCTGGAGATCTCTATCTCCTAAGGTATCCATAATTAAGACCTTTTAGATCACTATCTAAAAAGTCTTAATTTCTTGAAGATAAGACTTTGAGATCACAATCTCAAAATTTTTGCCTTCTATGAAGATATCGTTATTACTGCAATCAAGTGTTTTATCACCATAGTAGGATTAGTAACAGTTTACTACTCCCACTGCATGGTAGACATCTGCCTTTTGTACATATCTAGCATACACCCGGCTTCTTGGAACTGATGCACAAGGGCAAGCAGTTTGCATTCACATCCTCAAGTCTTTGAGGTGTTATACCTTTAGATAGGATAGTACCATGTCTTAAAGGAAGGAAGCCCTCTTGGAATTTTCCAAGAATGGAACAAGTCCAAGGTGTACTACAGATGTGACAGTCCCAATATCCTCTTCTCTTTGCTTCTGAACACCTTCAGAACTAAGATCTAAGAGGTATCCTTGAGATCATATCTCGAGGTATTGAGCAACCATATTATAAAATACTTATTATTATCATCCTCATATCATTCTAAATGATTAGAATATTATCTACATTTACATGATGAGCATAATGGCACTCCCACTAAGCTTCACATGGTTTATCAAGATTTTATCTGAAATCATAACATTTATAATTTCATCAAATCTCATGTTACAACTACAAGAAGCTTATTTGAGTCCAAAGATGGAGTTTTTTAGCTTGCACACCTTGCTTTCCTCAACCATGAAGCCCTGGGGCTACTTCATATGAATATCCTCAGAGACGTATTCATAGAGGAATGCAATCTTGACTCACATCATGAACATGTCATAGTCAAGTTATGTAGCTATAGTTAGCAATATTCTGATGGGTTAAAGCAAGGTCACTGGAGAGTAAGTCTCATCGCAAGCGATGTCTTCTCTTTGGTTTGTAGCTCATGGCTACGAACCGTGCTTTGAAGGTCTCTACCTTCTCATCAGGTTCCCTCTTTCTCTTGAAGATCCATTTACACCATAATGGGTCTTACCCATATAGTTGGGTCCTTGAGGGTCTATATACAACATTTGTATACGAAGTCTACTTTAGACTTTATTGCTAACATCCATCTTTCCATGATATGATCTTCAGAAGCATCATCACATGAAGTCAGATCATTGTCAGATTCAACTGACACATGGAATCCATCCTCAAACTTATTTGAAGAGGTATTAATGTTTCATCTTTAATTGTCTATTTAGTTTTCGATTTCAGGAGCCTCATTATCTTCTCAAGGTTAAATGAGTTCCTTTACTTCATCTTCATCTTGATTCTCAAGAGAGTCATCCTCTAAGAATCACATTCTCAGAGATGATATCCTTTAAGAATATCAAGGTCATAAAGTAGGTATCCAATACCATCCTTTATTTTCCTAATGAATTAGCACTCTGTGGTGCTAGATTCCAGCTTTCTAGCATGGAACCTTGTAAGGATATATAATGTAGTCTCTACCACATATATATACTTGGAAACTAAGAGATAATTATGCTAAGATTAATCATTGATCAAATCATGTCACACATGATCGATTGTATCTCCCTACAAATCTATTGAGTTAAGGTTCATGAGGAGGATTGAGATAGGAATGATATTCACATATCCATAAGGTATTCCTTGAATTCATCTAATAGGTACAAGTTACCTTGGTTAGATCAAATTCATTTCATCTTCCTTCAAACTATGGTTCTAAACCAAAATTGTGAAATCTTTGAACATTTCAAAGATTTCTTAGATGAAGAGAAGAAATCTCATATCATACATAATCATCAATAGATATCACATATCCATAATATTTACTATGATATAGATGATTCACATACATAAACATGTATGAGATCCTGAATACCTTGACATCTTACACCTTTCCCAAAGAAGGGTGTATTGGACATTTTTCTTTGAATACAATATTCATAAGTATGCAAGTTTTGAAGTTTTAGACATTCCAAAGTTTTATCTCTTACTTGTCCATTGATCTCATCAATAAACATATGTCCAAAACATGATGCCAGATCATTATCAAATGATCTTCATCCTCCTATTGATCTTTAAAAGTTTAATTTTCAGTATTAGAAATCTTAATGAACCATTCATCGGAGTCCAGTAGATGTTAGATTACTATCTGAAGTATATCCATCATAACTCTCTATGATAGGTTTATTCCAGAATTCATGTTTATTTCCAACATTTAAAAATAAACTATGAGTGTATTCTAATATCCAGGTCACAGAGACATTCTCTAAGACTAAGGGCTCCCACTGAAAATACGAAGTCTATTGATCCAATAGAGGTTGTTGCAACAATTGCATTAACATCCATGTGGATGACTATTAAACTTTAAGATCAAATTTCTAATATTCTAATACATATGCAACCAATTGCAAGTGTCATTAGAAGAATGAGATACAATTATTAGACTTTATCTTATCAAATAAGTAAGTCAATTTCAATGATTATTTGTAGATTATTCTGATGTACTATCCGATTCCTTCTCTAAGGATTCTAGATAGATTTGATAGTCATACTATCAACACATCAACTTATTGCAGTATTGGCATACATCCAACTCTTTGGATGTCATATGGAAGTCACAGAAGTACAGTCAACTCTTTGACTATACTTCTTACTTGGGTCCAACCCATGCTTCCAGTGCGCTCCCTTTATCTATAAGCAACTATTTCTCAAGACAAAGGAACTCTTATGTTGAAATAAAAAATTTCAATATAAGAGTATTTCAACATTCATACATGCTTCATTCAATTCATACAATATGAATATTATGAAGCTTCATGAATGACTAGAGTATAGATAGTAGAATGATGACACTCATCGTATCTACATCCATTTAAACTCTTAAAACTTAGGTTCAGGTAGGTACTCAAATAATTTGAATACATCGTCTCCTATAGGGCCACCATTCTGCATAATGCAGAGAACCATGTCATTCATGATTATATGTCGAGAGCACATATGTATGCCAGGACATCTTCTTAGATTTTCCAAGGATTATTTGATAACTACGATCATTATCGATATGTCACTTCAAAAGTACATTCCACGAGATCAAGACTTATAGAGACATACAAACCCTAGGCTTTTAGTCATATTTTCTATTTAATTTTCACTCCTCATTATTATGAGGAAACTTGCATATTGCAACCACATACATTATGTGTCCAATTGCAAGTATAATATCTGGATCATGGGTCCAATCCATGATATTCTACTAGTTATTATTGAGTATAACATTGAGTGGGATTAAAGAAGGATTATCTGAACTAAGAAATTTGCATAAACATATATAAATATATATTACTTTGATTTAGGAATTTTTATATCAAAGTTGCCTTGCCTTGTCAACACTGAAAGTTCATTCCTTTAATCACTTTCAACGTAAGAGATATACTTACCATTATATCTCAATAAGATCTGGGATCTCCTTCCTTATCTTTGTTACATCTCAATAATATGAGAATCTGCAACTCGAATAAAAAGAAGTGGGAACACATTCCACCTTACAAGTCCAACTTGCATCTCCCAATTCAGTGTTAACACCCGAGCCCACCACCCCTAAGGTGATGTTGACCCGTCATTAATTGAACCAACCGTCAACAGGAATAGTACTCGCTATGCGCAATCTAATATTGCCCCAATAATATAAGGATCTGATATTGGATTCACTACACATACGACCTTACTCTTTCGAGAAGCAAAGAGCCCGATCTAGATGCGCTTGCATATAGGAGCTGTCACTTCGGACATGATCTCCTACATACAATCCATGGCGACGTAACCCTTCACCTTGACGGGAGACCATGGATGTCACTTATGTGATCCTCCATATCATATTCAAATTCTAATTAATTATCATGAATCATATTCACATAATTAATTCTTCCAAGGGAAATAACACATATATTATAATAGAGTGTTTTTAATTGAGTATAATTAACTTAATCACATTAAATTAATTATCAATCCAATTCAATCAACAAACTTGATTTTACTTGAATATATGGTATTATCTCAAAGTAATTAATTCGAATTTTAATAATTAGAAAATACATAATGATCTCTGAGGCATCATTCATTCCTTACCTGCTGTAATGGCCAGTACCAGCGGGAGTGGGACGGACCGCAACCGGTGCGACCCGTTACCCCAGCGATCCCTGACTAGACACCATATCCGCCTCAGGAAAAAATAATGTCGAGCCAATCACTTTGTACTTGAGATGATCATCAGTTCTTCAACCGAAATTATACCATATAGTAATAATCAAAACAATTTTGATTGTAAGGAAATTTGCTAACCAAATTCCCAATCCTATTCAAGCAAGGAGTTTGATGATTGTGTTTCCAATTATGATCTAGATCAAATCTAATCAATTTATTGGTTGAAGCCAAGTCAATTAAAGAAATAATCATCATTCAATATTTCTCAAATATTTTTCACAATTATTTCATGAAATTAACAATTAATTTCACTAATTGACAATCACATGGTTCTTGATTAGGACTGTAATTTCAGCAGTGACCCATACTTACTAAAATTAACATATATCAATCAATTTAAATCCAAATTAGACAAAATCAATTTTCAAAGATTGCTAATTTGATTTAGGACAGAATCAAAGTGATATTTCACGTATTTTGAGGTGGATCAAAACAGTAATTAACTCATTAATCATGTTAAGATTCGCAGTTCCCGTAAGTGAATACATGTTCATTAAAACAACCATATCTCGAGCAAACGGAATCCAAATTACGTAAACTCAGATCCTATGATTTTCTTATTTAATGGGGAACAAAATCCAAGTTTTATTTTCGTGTTTAAACAATTTACTTAGGGACGAAAATAATCATTAAACAGAGATGCGAAAATGAAATGCGATAAAACTTTCGCAACCCTAACGAACCCAAGTCGCCTTCGATTTTATGGATCGTATCCAAAACCTTCGACCTAAGGCTTTGATACCACTTGAAGGATATTGGATAATCCTCAAGTGCATCACGGAAGTGTGGGCATCGTATCGAATACGACGAGGAACGACTAGTCACACTAGTTGTTCTATGCAACAGAATTTAAAAAATTTTCATGCGACGAAACCACATGATCCAAAAATACTTCTCGGATCGTTTCGTCTAAATCACAAACAAGTAATAGGATTACCTCTTGAAGCATGATTGCAGTCGAGTCTCTAAATAAAGAAACCTCCTGTCTCAAGTCCGATCCTATGGAGGAGACGCTTGCGAGCACGGGGATGAGTCGCGAGCTTCTCGCAATCCATGTTGATGATCCAAGCGACGGATCTCCTGATCTCGACACACGAGATCCGACGTCTTCTTCACGAGCGAAGCACACCGAAGGAGACGACGATCCACTAGCAAACGATCAGGCAGCATAACGACGACACTGCGGTGAAGGAGACTCTCTCTAGGGCATCCATGGTGGACGGCCATGAGAGAGGATGGGAGAGGGCTGACGTATAGAGAGAAAGAGAGAGAGAGAGACTTATGTTCTCTTGTGTGTAGAGAAGAGCAAAGGGGTGCCCTTCTATTTATAATATTTTGGGATCCATGGATCTCAATCCATGGACAACACAAATCCAATGGCTCTCATTGATTGTGTTTCTTTTAATGGTCAAGATTTGTGTTGGTAAAAACCAACAACAATTAATTTAATTTAGATTAATTATATATTGATAAATCAATATAATTCAATCACCAAATTAAATCAACTAACATTGGAGATAATGAAAAGGAGGCTCCTCCCTTCCATATAGGAAGAGTGGACGGCCACCCTTTCCTTTAGGGATTGGTGGCCGTCCCCCCTCTCCTATTAGGAAAGGGGGAATCTCAATGCAATCTCAAGATTGCATGATTCCATATGTCTCCAATTATTTATAACAACAATTGTTGTAAATTATTCTACAAAATAATTCATAATCATTTTGTGAATATTGCAATCTTGCCATTGGAAATATGTGAATCATATTCACAACCCAAAATAAAATGTAAATTACATTTTCAATTTAATGTCCAATGTGGATCCAATTCACATCAATATTTAATTAACAAATGTAAATTACAAATAGCTTTATCTTTATATATTATAAATCGCATTTACAATATATATGATTAATATAGATTATTCATATTCATGATAATTAAATCACATTTAATCATCTTGGATCTCTATTCTCATGTGCCCAAACAATGTGAATCACATTCACATTATTTACATCTTTGATAATCAAATCACATTTAATTATCTTAGATAACTCTCTATATATGTATGAATCAAATTCATATTATTCATGATATTTAAATCACATTTAGTTATCCATTTTCTCAATGCTCGGATATTTATATCAACAATGAAATTATCCTGAACTCTTTCAAGGATAATGCGCTTTCTCCACGTATACTTGGAGATAAGGACAGAGCGATTGTATTGTTCCACGTATAGTGACTTGGATATCGAGATCACATCTCAAATCCAGATCTCGGGCCTCCCATAGATGTTTGATTAAATCAAGGCTGCAAATCTAATCTTCTCATTGCAGCTGAATCACATTCAGATTAATGTCCAATATTTGGACTAGGATTAGATTACTTCTCTACTGAGAGTAGTCACAAAAATCCAGACCTGTTTCATCACTCCCTAGGAATGGAAGCGTCATGGTTATATAATCGTTTATGATCACATCACCCTCAGGTATTCCCAATACATTTACATCCTGCATACTGGAAGACTCAGAATAAACCTGAAGTATAAGATCAATTTTACACTATCTACTTCAGAGTTCCTTCATTAAGTTTCTCATTCGATCATTGGGAGTCGGTATCAATCATATACTTTCCAAAATCATTCATTATACCTAGGTCTTGATCATATATTTTCCAAAGTATATATCAAACCTACAAATTAAGTCAAGCTTCCAAAGCGAGACGACCGTGCACGGAATTTGATTCTTCCCAATATCTCATTAATGAGCTCATGTTTTCCGGTTCGGTAACTGAACCTGTATGATCCCTTTGAGAGATCGTATTACTCATATGCCCTTGCATACACACCGGCGCGCTGGTGTATAGACCTTGATAAGGTCATCAACCTATTGGTCTGCCCAATGTACATACTCAGACATATAGTAACACATCTGTCTCCAGTCAAAGGATGCGTGCCTATATCATGACAGCATACGATATAGGACTTTGGTTATCTCGATCTCGTTAAGTCAACTCTTTGACCTAACTAATCTGACACCTCCGAATCTCTATTCCTATGCAGAGGACCTGCATCAAGAGGTCAGTCAGATATCAACCAAACTGAGAAGGGATTGCCATCTCCTACTCAGGCTGGAGATCATCTCTTAACAATCATTTGATGGTGCTTGATGAGTCCTCAATCTAACTCTTTAGATGTTAATCCAAGCACCAACCTCTATGATTCAATATTTAAATCAACAGCTGTATGATCATCAAGATGGTCATGGTACATAACCCTAATTGTACTAAGGAACCTATTATGCAAATTATGTATTCTTCATTTCAGATTAGGGAATGATATTCGCAATAACATTTATTGCATAATGGATTGCCTTGGGCTCAGATGTCCAACAAGAACCAAGTCTCGTGATCCTTAAAGAATTAAGTAAACTAGACCTGAAGTACCTCAATTCTAGCTCCTATAAGGTTCCTATTATTTGGTAGATTTTAAGGTCTAACCAAGCTCCGATCTCAAGATTTTATGTAGACTTGTTCAACTATCAAATTCAATCCGAAAAATGTTAATGCTATGCAGAAAATATTTTTGTGATGCAATTTTCAAAAGATCTTGAACTTTTTATGGATTTTTAAAAAGGATGATGTATATGCATTTTTTAGTATTTTCAAAAAGATTTTTCAAATGTTTTTGGATTTCTAGTTTTGCAAATGCTTTTGGGATTTTTTTAAAAACAAAGATTTGGCCAAAAACTAGTTACAAATATTTACACGGGGATGCATCTTATATACAAGAAATAGCTTTTAAGAATTTACAAGGGATAAGTGGTCAATTTTATAAGTATATAGAAAATTTATTGAATTTTAGTGTGATGCTTATATTCCTCAAACTTATTTGAAAATGGTTTTTCAAACAATTTTTGAAAACTATAGTCCAAAATAATTTTTACAAACAATTTTTACAAGCATGTACATACATATGAAAATAAATTTGCAAAGGTTTTTCAAACAATATAGATGGATTTTTTCAAATATTTTTCCAACCATTTTTCAAACCATTTGCACATTATTTTTCAAGCATTTTTATTTCACACAAAGAAAGTAAATTTTTCAAACAAAATATTTTTACAAAGGTTGAAAACATGTAATAAAATATTTTCAAAATAGTTTTCAAAAGATTTTTCAAAGTAATTTTCAAACTATTTTTCAAACATTTTGCAAAAATATTTTCACCTGATTCATTAACAATAAGTACAAAAAGAATTTGAGGAATAATCAACATCTTTTTATTAAGATTTTTAATGAATTTTTAAGTATAATTACCCATTATTATTAACAAAAATATGAAAGTACGAGTTATGGCTAAAGTATATACAATTCCCCTATACTTAGCTTGAGCTATGTACTCATAGATTAGAGAGAAAAGAGAGGACACAACTCGTACTGAGTGTAGAAAAAGTCTAAAGAATAAATGAATAAGAAATGAATGAATAAATAAACTAATGAGAAGTCGACCGTCCCCCCATACTTAGGATCAAATAATCCTAAGTATAACAGACTGTAAACAAAGTAGGGAGGGTCAAGGGTGGGAATGAACAGATTGAAGGTGCACACCCCCTATACTTAGGACAAGGTGTATCCTAAGTATAGAAAAATCATAAGATGACGATGGGGTGTCAGACATAGAGAATGAATGGATGAATGATATGGACATATGGATCTATACAGTATGAGATGGAAGTGATAACCATGTACGAGATGCGGGTGATGTGAGTCAAAGAGCACATCTCATACCAAATGAATAGGGGAAATGTCAACGGTCGGTGGATCATGATCTAAATATAGTTTCAGGCGCTCACCGTTAACTCGAAGGGTAGAGGAAGATGACAACTCGAATATATCAATACTGCCATTGTCATGTACCTTTATAACCACATAAGGACCTTTCCATTTACTCTGTAATTTCCCTGGAAATAATTTCAGCCTAGAATCAAACAACCATACACGCTGATCTGGTTTAAACTGTTTATGGCTGATATGAGAATCGTGCCATATCTTCACTTTTTCCTTGTACTGTAGGCTACTCGAAAAGGTTGTATCTCTCAGTTCCTCCAGGGCTACCAACTTTGCTTTCCTCTTTTCTCCTATACTCTCGGGATCCAATAATAGCTCTATAACTGCCCATAGTAACTTGTGCTTTATTTCCACTGGCAAGTGGAATGGCTTGCCATAGATGAGACGAAAGGGAGATGCCCCTAATGGTATCTTGAAGGAAGTCAGATAGGCCCACAAGACCGAGTCCAAAAGCTGTGACCAATCCTTTCAGTCTGGGCGGACTACCTTTTGTAAAATAATGTTGATCTCCCTGTTCGATACTTCAACAAGACCATTAGTCTGAGGTTGATATGGAGTGGCAATACGATGGTCAATGCTAAACTCATCCTCAAGGGTCCTTACCTTGTCGCTGATAAAGTGAGTCCCCCCATATGAAATCAGAATTCTAGGTACCTTGAACCGTGAAATGATATTTTTCTGAAAAATCAACATACAGTCTTAGCATCTGCGGTTTAGGCAGGGATGGTCTTGACCCAATGACTCACATAATCTACAGCAAGCAGAATGTACTCAAATCCTTGACTAGAAAATGGGCCCATGAAATCAATGCACCATGCATCAAAAACAACACAAAAGTGAATGGGCTACATGTGCATCACATCTCTCTGTCTGCAAGTACCCATCTTCTGATAGTCAGTAACCTCTTCACGAATTCGTCAGAATCCTTGAAGAGGGTAGGCCGCCAAAGGCCGGATTGGAGCACCTTATGCGTTGTCCGTCTCCCAGAATGATGTCCTCCTGCCTCAAGCTTGTGGCAGTAGGTGAGGACGCTATGCTGCTCTTCTTGAGGAATACACCTCCTCCAGATATTATCCCCTCCTTCATGATAAAGGATGAGATCCTCCCAATGGTATGACTTGGCCTTCGCAAGGAAGGTCTCAAGTCGTTGCCTGGGCCAACCTTGTGGAACAGTCTTGGCGACAAGATAGTTCACAATGCCGGCGTGCCATGGAAGCGAGACGATGACAAGGATCGCCTCATCTAGAAATGTCTCAGTAATAGGTGCAGTGGGCTCAGATTCCTCAAGGTTCTCTAGTCAGGAGAGGTGTTACGTTACCACATTCTTAACTCTAGGTTTATCCTTAATCTCACTATCAAACTCATGGAGAAGAAGGATACATCTGGTAAGTCGAGCTTTGGCATCCTTCTTTGCCATGAGGTATCGGATGGCGGTGTGGTCTGTAAAGATAGTCACTTTTGATCCTAGAATATATGATCTGTATTTATCCAAAGCAAAGACTACAGCTGGCATCTCCTTCTCAATCATAGTATAATTTCATTGAGCGACATCCAAAGTCCGGCTAGCGTAGTGAATGGCATACGACAATCCATCCCTCCTCTGTCCAAGCACAGCCCCTACGGCAAAATCAGAAGCATCCATCATGATCTCAAATGGGAGAGACCAATCGGGTGGCTGCAGGACAAGAGCCTCAACAACTAGATTCTTGAGAGTCTCGAATGACACAAGCCACTTATCATCTACAATGAACTCGGTGTCTTTTGTCAACAAATCAGTGAGCGGTCGGGCAATGTGACTGAAGTCCTGAATGAACCGTCGGTAGAAACCGACATGCACCAGAAAAGACCACAATTGTCGCAGATTGGACGATGGATTGAGCTTTCTGATGATATCTACCTTGGCTGGATCAACCTCCATGCCCCTGTTAGAGATGATCTGGCCAAGGACCATCCCTTGAGTCACCATAAAGTGGCTCTTCTCCCAAGATAAGACAAGATTGACCTCAATGCAATGCTGAAGTACATGGTCTAGGCAGTCAAGACAAGAATCAAACCCATCGCCATAGACCGAGAAATTATCCATGAAGACCTCTAAACAGTCTCCCATCATGTTCGAAAAGATGGACAACATGCACCTTTGAAGTGTCGCCGGGGCGTTACACAAACCAAAAGGCATCTGTCTAAAAGCATATGTCCCAAATGGACATGTGAATGTCATTTTCTCATGGTCCTCAGGCGTAATGGACACTTGATTATAGCTAGAATACCCGTCAAGAAAACAATAGTGACTCTTCCCAGCTATCCTCTCGAAAATTTGATCAATAAATGGCACTGGGAAATGATCCTTCTTGATGTCCTGATTCAATTGTATGTAATCCACACAGACCCTCCAAGAAGTGGGTACCTGGGTAGCTATCTCCTCTCCAGACTCACTCACAACTGTAGTGATACATGTCTTCTTGGGTACCACATGTAATGGACTAACCCACTTGGAGTCGGAGTTGGGGTACATAAAATCGACGCTCCACCATTTCAATATTTCTTTCATGACCACATCTCGAAGGTTCGGGTTAAGCCGTCGCTGGAACTCATGCGAGGGCTTGGCATCCTCTTCAAGGTAGATATGGTGGGAGCACAGAGCCGGACTAATCACCTGGAGATCAGCTATACTCCATCCTATCTCCTTGCGGTTTCTTTCAAGAACCTCCATCAAACGAGATTCTTGTTCTCCAGTCAAATCTGCTGAGATAATGACTGGGTGCATGTCTGGCTCACCCGCAAGGAATCTATACTTCAGCAACTGCAGCAAGGGCTTCAATTCCGGGCAACTAGGAGCTGGCAAATCTGGCTTGTGATATGACTGAGTGAAGGCTACCAGGTCTGCATGTGAGAACTCTCGCTGAATGTGAAAATCTGGTGAAGGGAACCCTGCTGGAATATCTGTAAACTGTGCTGGCTCGCACTCCGTCCTAGCTGTCGGCTCAAAAGGAATCAAACATGGCAAATAATCGTCGAAGTCATCCCAATCAATGTCTGAATCCGAGGGATCTGAATTAGAAGAACAAGAGTAAAAATCTGCTTCACCGCTCAGCCCGCAACTGTAGGTCTCTAATGTGTCCTCTGTCAGGGGTGTGCTCTCCAAACTCTCGATTGTCATAAGCTATAAGTATGTTGAATCTGTTGGCAAGGCGAGGGCTCGTGCTACTGGATCTGCCCAAATTGCTTCATCATCGATTATCACAAAGTCACAATCCTGGTGGAGGTCTCGCTCAGCCTCTGTCATTTGCTCTGTGTCACTGAACTGCTCTGAGCAAGCTGAATCTTGTGCTCTAGTCTCGTCGATCGTCTCTATTTGTATACTTTCACCCTCTACGCGAAAGTACACCTTCCCACTATCATGATCGGATACCGCCTTGGCTGTGGCCAATAATGAGCGTCCTAGTATGATGGGGGTATCTGTCACTGACTCCGGGATCTCCATGTCCAATACAGCAAAGTCCACGGGGAATTGCAGGCCTGAATGGTGATGACCACGTCTCTCAACAACCCCTTCGGCCTCTTAATAGACCTATCAACAAACTGAAGGACTGTCCTACTCCGATGGAGAGGGCGAAACTCGAATCGGTCAAGTAAGGCTGCCGGAAGGAGTTTAATTAAAGAGACACTATCTAATAAAGTACGATCAAACTGTTGCTCTTGAATCTTGCATCTGACATAGGTAGCTCCTGCATCAAGTCTCTTGGCTGGCAGTTGGTTCTGAATGGCAAAGCATGTGGCACGGGTGAGCACATGGATCTCTCCTCTGTGGTTCCTCCTCTTCCTGCGTATGGTAGTCTTCTCTCTCAAGTTCTTTTGGAAGAGGGGGATGTGCTCTAGTGCCTCCTGTAGAGTCAGCTAAATCTGAAATCTATCAATCATCTGCTGGCTGAACTCTAACTGATGTGTCTTTTTTGGATTTTCGTTTTATATTCCCCTTCGCCAAGCGGAGTGCTTGAGGGAAGGGGATGGATGGGCCCTCCTCAGATGGAGGGATAGGAAGAGGCTCCTGTGCATGTGAAGGAATGGAATCCATACCAAGATCATCATGCAACACATATGGACTCGGAGTAGATGAAGAAACCTTTCTTTTATTCATATTTTTTTGTCTTTTTCTTGTTGCTACAGCCCTGAGACACAAAAGGTGGCAACACAATAGATGGAAGCACAACTGGAGTAGAAATGGTGGCATCAGTCCTACCTACGGCGTCTGTCTTCACGGCATCAGCACCGCACTCTAGCTCAACATCAAGTGAAATGGTGGCATCAACACCACCGCCTGCATCTGGAGTCACGATGGCCTCAGTACCGTCAACTATATATATCCTTGGTGGCATCAGCACCACCATCATCAACATCATCAGCGGCATCAACACTGCTATTCTCCTTGTCTGGCGCTCCTGGTTCCTCATGTGGTGGTCGCTCAGACGAGGCACCACCGGCTGGCATCCTACCACTCTTAAGTGTCACAAAATCAGCATCGAACATACAAGAAGACATGTCATCCAAAGAGTCACTAGGAGTGGTTATCCTCTGTAGACTGTACCTGCTCAGATTTTCTCTTCAAACTGTTCGGATTGGATTTGATCTGAGCTGGTATGGTGGCTTTGCCCTTGATAATCTCCCTCATCTCCTGCCACAACTCATCCATTTCTTGCCGAAAAGATGCCTGCTGTTCAGAGAGCAAGCAGGCAAGGTCGTCAAAATCTGGGTTCTCGAAGGTAGGTGCTGAAGAACCAGAAGTGTTCCCTTGCTGGAAATGAGGCTGCTGACGCTGCCTCCACTGCTGCTCCTGATAAGAGGGATGAGGACCCTGCTGGTACTGCTGGTGGGAGTGATGGGGTTGCTGCTGGCTGTTCTGATTTCCCTGAGCCGGAGGCTGCTTTTGGGATGAGGTGCCTCTGGTGCCCAAGTGCAATCCAGGGTGATCGTGACAAATCCCAGCCTGCTATGGGTACCGGTCGTACCAAATCCCATTGACTTCCATCAATGGTTCCTGCTCGAAGAGTGGTGAAGGAAGAACTACCAGTGGTTGATCCGGCTGGTAGACCACTATCTGAGTGTCCTGAGATAGTGGTGGCGATGGGTAGTGTTGTAGCTGTTGGACCGGTTCTGCCTGGATATGGTGAACTTAGCAGTATGCGGTAGAGGGCTGGGTGGAGCTGCTATTGTTGGGATCAGCATGTGACCTGGGAGGCTGCTGTGTAGACATCTGAGCCTCCTGAATGCATATGATCTGGGTCTTCAGGTCACTCATTGTCTTTGTCAACTGGTCCATCTGTGCAATCCCTTGGCTCTGCTTCTTCTCAAGGATCTCGATGCGGTCCAGCTTCTCTCTAATGATCCCCATGTCGGCAGCGGCAGATTCATCCTGAGCTGCTACTGCTGAGGAAGTGTGGGAGCCGGCATCAATTAGTGCAATCCTCTGGTATGAAACTGCCTGTTGGGGGGACTCTGGCTGTGTGTAGACCCAGGCTTGAGACATCACTGTTGAGTTCTCTGCCATCTCCTCATAGATGGCTCAAACCTGGTCTTCATCCTTGGTGAAGTAGGACCCACCACAAGAGGCATTCACAAGCCCCTGCATCACCGGTCAATGAGCTCTCTAAATCGATCCCAAGGCTCATGGAACTGCTCATTCGGGGTCATAGTGAAGTTACTGATCATAGCTCGCGTTGCGTTGGTCCGGCTGAGTGGATAGTACTTGTTCAAGTACTCAGTCTGGAGCTACTCCTAAGATGTGACGTACTTTCCTATATGCTTCAGTCAATAGGCTGCTCTGTCAACAAATGAGAACGAGAAAGCAATCATTTTTATCATGTCCTTGTCCACCAGTTTGTCGTGGACAGTGCTACAAATGATCTCAAACTCTTGCAGATGGAGATGAGGCTCCTCGGTGGTCAGCCCATGAAGCTTGGGCAATAACTGGATGGTCTGGGGGTAAAGCTCGAAGTTCCCGTCAATGGGAGGAAGCTGGATCAATCATTGAGTGAGAGTCGCACCAGGGTTGTGCAGCTGTCTCATAGTCCTCGGTCCTCCTGGTGATGTCCTCCTCCTGCTCCGCCTCCCGCTTGTGGTATCTCTCCACCACCCTCGGGTCTGTCTACTCTGTCCTCTTGCATCTACACCAGCTCTCTCATGATGTCACCCATGAAAGCTCCCTGATCTCTGATATGTCTCTGCATTGTCTCTAGGGGGCTAACAAGGAATTGTTGATGGCAGTTTGATCATACACATACGAAGGCTGTCTCTGCTCATCTGGGCATCCCTCACTGCTGGCCATATCTTGGGTCTCTGCAAAGGCAAAAGTACCCATCTCAGGTGCCGTCAAATGTACAGAAATATGTGTTGCACTCTGCTCTGACACCTCAAGACTGATAGAAGAAGAAGGGTGGTCAAGGGGGAACATGGTAGAAGTAAACTCAGGCTGGGAATGTGGGTCTACACTTCCCGAAGCTGACCTAGATGAATAGGGAGGAGTGCTTGATAGCGATGTCACCAGGGGCGGCCTAAGGGATCTCCTTCCCATTGTCGTGATATGGAGATAAGGGCAGATGAGATCTGGAATGCAAACAAGATTGGCAATCAAACCCCCAATTCACCTACGCAACTATGAGCTGATGACTGTGAAGGCTCGGTCATTTATCTTGTCAATTTTATTTAGCTGATCAATCAATCTATCAGAACGATTAAGCGAGCTATTAGGAGCCCAACTCTCCTAACCTACTGTCCCGATCCCAAATTAGATCTTTCCCAGCCAGTATGAATTGCGGACCATTTACCGGTTGTACCCGCTAATTCAATCTGCTAAGGACGCCGCGGTCTGCTTTACAGGTTACCGGAGAGATCCTCATTGGAGAATGACTAACCAAGACCAGTAGTCAACTAGAATTTCGAGCGTGGCTCTATCCTAGTGTTCGGGTAACTCTCTCGCTGCAGATAAATCAATCAATGAGGGGGTTACTCTCCCCAAGACAAAAATTTTTGAGTGAGGTGAGTTTTTAAGTCAAGTTTGCATTAGCAGTCCCAATTTTATTTGGTTATCTCTCTTTTTAGTATTTTTCTGATAAAAACAATGCCTAATGAATTTTCCAATTTCCTTTGTTATTTTGAGTCCAATAAAACTGGGGGAGGAAGTCGGAAAAGCCGATGCGCGGTCAAATACAATGATGCTTGCAAAGTTAGATATGTGTACCATACGCCAACACTCTACGTGCATGGTGATCCACGCTTAAATTTATAAAACATGGAATAAACTATCTATATGATGCACGAGAAAACCATCCCTAGATGAGCAACTTCTATTGATCGTGAAGAACAGGTTATTAGAATTTTAGCTAAGTCGAATTAAGATCTATAGGTACAAGCAATTAATTAGGTGCAGGGCCTTAGCAAATTACGTCACAATCAATGAAAACTCATAAATCTAGGGGCTAAATCCTCATGAATCAGATAGATAGTAGATTCAAGAAAATGACGAAAAAGAGCAGTGAGCCCCCAAGTGAACAAACACTTGGAAATTGGGCCCGAGTGTCTTGGAGAGTCCAAGTTATTACAATTTAAAGTCTCTCTCTCACTTCAAATTACACAAATAAACAAATAAGCAAAAATGCTCAAGATGGTGACTGTCTCCTCAGATGCTCCAAATATCCTTTGATGCTAGGTCAGAAGTCACACTCCGCCTTCACGTGGGTGCACAGGTGCCTTGGATATAACGCCTCCCTAGATCCGCAGTACCACGCACAAAGTCCAAAGAGAGGGTGATTAGACAAGTCAAGCAATAATATCAATTGAATAGAGCTAAAAAATAGACAAATAATCATAATCAATAATGAATCCCAATCAAAACGTTGTTGCTCCCCGGCAACAGCGTCATTTGATAATCCCAAGAATCAAGCGGTCGTGTATTCCACACAAGGCAGGAACACAATCGATGCATTGACCACTTAGAAATCTAGATTAAATCAACAATTAACCACCAAATAATATCAAGCAATGGAAATCAAAATGTGAAGTTAAAATTTATTATAACTCTACAAAATATGTGTATAGGGCAAGTAATGTAGAGTGTCGAACACAGGGAGCAAATAGGTAGATCGGGGTAATAATGCACAGAAAAGAATGTGTCACTTGTCTATATTTTTGGGTGTGGCTTTTGTGTTTTTATAATTTTTTGTTTTTATTTTTTATTTTTCTACTTAGTTTTTGATTTTATATTTTTATATTTTTTTTATATTTTTTGATTTTGTATTTTGTTTTTCTTTTAAATAAATAATATGGCTATATAGAGTATGTATACAATATAGGAAGGAGAGAGGTAGAATATATATAAAAATATGTAAAAAATACGCAAAATATAGGAAATAAGATGTTTTTGAGTTTTTTTTAGATTTTTCTAATGTTTTTGTGATTTTTCTATATTTGTGCGAATTTTTTGATATGTTTAAAGTCGAAAATACTTAAAACAGGGAAGAAAGTAAATATCTGAAATTAAGTAGGAGATAATAAATATCAAACAGAGTTAAAATTTCTCCAAAGTAATTTTAAACTAAAGGCAATAATATAAGAAAATCCACAAATAGAAATTAGATTTTTAGGATTTTTATGAATTTTTAATATTTTAATAAAGGTTTTAGGGATTTTGCAATTTTTATGGGTTTTATTTTATATTTTTAGTGATTTTTGGTCTGAAGTTGTAAAATACTTAAATAAACACGAAATATTTTTTTGTAATTTTTCAAAAATATTTTTTAAATTTTATTATTTTCTAATGTAAACAGAGCTGAAAATGCATGTTTTTGATTTTTTATAAATAATAAAAGGCTCCAAAAATGCAAAAAAATGTGACATTAAATACCATGCAACATGAAACTATACCTATTTTTGGGGATTTTTTCGATTTTTATAGATGCATAAAATAAATAGAGACGACAAAGAGAAAATGTAAAAGTACAAGGCCAGACAAGGGTATATATGCAAATAGCTCAAAGTTCAGTTGACAATACGCAATTTTACCAAAACGTTCACACTTAATATTCAAAATAAACCCGACTAAACAATAAATAACCAAACCCGTGGGGGTTTGGTTGCAAAGATTCCAAGTTTTGTCGGTTGACCTTGATAGGGACCTTAATGTAAATAAACTAAGTACGGGGCCCGTTTTGCAAATAGTACAAAAATAAATAAACGGTAGATGAAAGTTTAAGTTTTAATAATTAAATGCAAAAATTCCCAAGGGTGAGATCACAAAATATCCAAGGTAAGGGTACTGACGGACGACAGATGTTGATCAACTTGACAAGCATCACGCCCTGGAGCTCCGATACCGGTTCATGGATGAATGGCCAAGATTAGATCTTGGATCTTGATCGTGCGGTGATGGTTGGCGAGTCGGGGAAACGGTCGCTGTAGCATCTAGGGCTCGGCCTTGATCTGACGGCGATGAGGAGATAGGGAAGAACGGGGAAGAACTTCAGCAAGCCGAACTTCTCCGACCCCAATCCTCCTCCTTCGTGGTCTTTTAAAGCTCTAAGATGGCCGAGTCGACTCTTGCGGTGGTCCTCAAAATTGCCTCCAGACATTTCCTTAAGCTCCTAGACCTGCAAAAAGGAGGTGAAAGGGTCGAGGAAAAATTGCCTCGACCCCGTAGTAGGGCAGAATGAGGCGAAGTGGCACGGGTGGAGCTCCTCCGGTGAGGTGATGGAGGTGGAGGTGCTGATCACCAGATCCACGAAGGATCTGGGTGAGTGGGCTGGCACATAGCATTGGGAAAAGAATGAGGAAGAAGTGAGGGTGGTTAGCGAGTCAGGGAAACAGTCGAACACAGTGGAAACAGTTCGTTGGAGCGGAGCTCCGACTAGTGAATGCGATTAAAAGTTGATTTAATGATAGAAATCAAATCTAAGGCTAGATTTACACTAGAAAATGCACTAAAAAAAGAAAAGGGGCATCTCACCGGTGGAACCAGGAGGAAGAACCTCAACGGCGGTGATGGTCGGAGGTGGTGGAGACCGCTCTGAAACAACCTAACCACACCTTCGAGGAATGGGGGAGCGTGCTGTCACCTTGCTCCACCTTGGAGCTCGAAGAAGGAGGGCTAGATCTGGTCAAAGAGGGTTCAAAAAACGAATGGAAGAAGGTGGGGTGTTTTGTACATGTGAGGTGGGCGGCTCCAAATAATGATGGAGATCAAGAGAATCGTTGATCCAGTCCTCCAAGCAATCTATGGGAGTGTATGAGGGTACTTCATGGAGAAAAAGTCGTGAAGGAAGCTCAGTGATTGGGTGAAAGAGGTAGCCTCTAAAAATTCGAAAAAATTGGAGAAAACCAATGTTCTGACGCACAACAGAGGGGGTCAGACAACGTGATGAATATGCTCCAAGGATCGAAGAAAATAGGGCGAATCCATGATCCAATCCTCAAGATATACCCTGGGCGTTTATGGTGGATGTATGGAGAGCAAAAGTCAAGAAGGGACCAAGGTGAAATTGTGAAAGATGCGGGCCCCAAAATTCTGAGAAATGGGGCAAAAAACACTGTCTGACAGGGTGCAGGGGGCTGGCAGTGTAGTTGACTGAGGTCAACTGGCACTGCGTCCTGGTTGGTCCACGTGGACCAACCAGGAAAAACCTCCTAGAAAATATTTCAAAAATCAATAAAAAATATTAATTGATTTTATTAATTTTAGGTTATAAAATAAAAAATTTTATTTTTTTCCTAAATTATTTTATTATGATTTTTATTTATTTTTTCGAGGTTTGGAATTACAAGTTGCCTTTTAAGGGCTATATATAGGTATATTCATCTATATATTTTAATGTTTTATTGTTTTTAATTTTATTAATTTTGTTTATTATTTTATATATTTATAACTTAATTTTATACACTTAAAGATATTTTTGTTTTATTTTTCTGAAGTATTATATACATTTAAATAAATAGATATATCTGTTCTATATGTATATATAGGTATTTTACCTATGTAATTTATACAAGTATTTTATTTTTGTATCTTCTTGATGTTTTTATTCCACTTTTAATATATACATACATTATAAATAATATTTACAAAATTATAAAAATATAAAATTAAAAAAATAATGAATAATAAATAAAATGAATATTTTAATCGGTATAGTTATACAATAGGGGTCCAAAACTCAACTTTCACACCATAACTCAAAAAAATATAAAACCACCTTCGTTAAATAGATTATTAAATATTATATACAATTAAAGTGAGATTGATAGATTTTGAGTTTTTATTTGAGAGATATAGGTCTGGGAAGTTGGGATTTTGGAATTTTATTCAGATCATAACTTTTTATCTGTACATTATTTTTAGGTGAAATCAATTTTGTATTTTTCTATATTTAATTATCTATAACTTTCATGTACAATGTTTCTTCATTTGAATTATAAAAATGGAACTAAAAATAGGTCCCAAATGAATAAAGAATGAATTAAATAAAAGGGATTTTTATTGGTATTTTGGCCCTTATCTCTCCCTACTTTATTCCTTGTCGACCTAGTCATCGAGATGCCTAGGTCACGGGATTTCAGTTCATAAAATATTTACAATATTTTATTCTTTTTCTTTTCTTTTCTTTATTCTATAATTTTGGCTTTATAAACAGTGTTTTATACACTATTCACACAAATATGCATGAATGCTAAAATGCATAAATTAAGCATATTTACACGCATTTACTAGGGTTTTTAAGGCTAAAATGGTAGAATAAAGATGATGAAATGTAGATTCATCATCAGCATACAAAGCTATTTTCCTAAATAGCTTATGATTATCACATGAGTGTGGATTTAAAGATTAGCCCATTAATGACTCTTTACGTTAGTGGGAGATTGTTGGACATGTGAGCCCATGACGAGCCATTATGCAATGAATGTTATTGCAATTCACTCCTTAATCAGAAATGAAGAATAACTAATCTGCATAATAAATCCCTTAGTACAATTAGGGTTATGTACCGCGACCATCTTAATGATCATACAAGTGTTGATTCAAATGTTGAATCATAGAGGCTGGTGTTGAGCACGAAATTCGAGGACAGAAATTATTAATGATAAAAAAGTCGATCGGTCGTTGCATTTATCCCCAAAATCCTGCGTCAACAAAAGATTATTTTTTTTTAATTTTTGCTACTTATTAACCTGTATAGCGGACATGGTCGGACTCAGGGAGGCTACAATTCCTGAGGGTTATTCAATTAATCAGAAACCAATTAAAAGAAAACATGAATCTCAAAGGACAACTATCCTTGGTTTTTGTGTTTTTTTGAATCTTTTTATTTTTTTAATTTTTTTATTTCTATTTTCTTGTATTTTCTGATTTTCAAATTTTTAGTGATTTTGATTTTGTAATTTTTTTAATTTTAAAAAATAACAAACAATAGGAACAAGATCAAGAAGATGCACACCAACTCTTTTTGTAATTTTTCAATAAAAATAAAAAATGCTCAGAAAAATCCAAAGAAAATATTTTTAGGTTTTAACACTTTTGAAATGTTTTTAAGAATTGTTATGAAATTTTCAGATGTTTTTTTTATTTTTCTAAAAATCAAACAGTGAGAAAATAAGAAAATGTGCACAACCTGGAGTAATTTGCAATTTAAAAATCTTTTAAATACCCAAAACTCTTGTAAATTATTTTTAAGACAAACTAGAAACAAATATCTACAAATATGAACTGAAATCACAATTTTTGAATTTTTGTACAATGTTTTATGATTTAATAAGATTTTTGATATTTTTCAATTTTTGGGTTTTATAAATAATTAATGCGTGAAAATTGGCCAGAAATTAAAAGACAATGAAATACAACTACTCTATTTTTTTGGAATTTTTGGAACAATATTCGAATTTTTATGAATTTTTGAATTTCAGGAAAACAAAAAAGACACTGATTTTGATTTTTTTATTAATAATAAATGAAGGCAAAATGTAATAAAAAATATGCTAAGAAAATAATCACATCAGGAGCATAGCACAATTTTTGCAAGATTTTTGGACTAATAAAAACATTTATTTCAATGGAAAGCATATGCGAATTTAATATCTGATTAAGTAGGACTGTTCTGTAACTATTTATTGTTCTCAGACAAATAAGTAATAAGAAATAATAAATATGGGAGAGAACATGTAATTTACCCAATTGAAAGTCTAGCAGGGGGTTCTTTGTAATTTCGTGAACTTCTGGGATGTAACTGTAAATTTCCCCCTCTTTTTTTAAATTAATGGGAGCCCTAGCTTATCCTTCGTTTCCAAGCAAAAGGGGAAAGAGGGCACGCCCGCCGCCTTTCTTCTTCAGCACGGTGGAGGCGCCACTCAACGGCGAGGTAGCTGCGACGGTCTTTGACGGCGGTGGTGCGGCTGATGGAAGGCCGTGTGCAGGCAAAACAAGGGCGTTGAAGGAGGCTGCGGTTGACGGGAACAAGCGGCAGCCTCCTGGAGGTCCGCGCGACGGGTGTGTGTGCTGAGGCTGGGGCATGTTGATCGCAGCGGAGTCGCCGGGGCTTTGGTGTCGCAGGGGGTTGGTCAGAGGAGGTGCCGTGGGGACAACCACGACCTGCGGCGGAGCGGGGGATGCGGCTGGGTGCAGAGGTCGGTGGCATTCGCGACGCACAGGAGCAGAGGGTCGTGCAGTGTCGGAGGGGACGGGGCTGAAGGTCGGGTCGTGCGCTGCTGGCGTACACTGCGGTAGGAGGTTGATGGAAGGCACGGCCTGGGCGGTTGGCCGCTGTTCGCGGCTGCGTGCGGGGAGCGCAGGGGAGAGGGGGCGGCGGCCCTCCTGGCTACCGTTCTTTTTTTTTTAATTTATTTTTTTTTTGTTTTTTTACAATGTAAACAATAAGAAAAAATCTTTTTTTATTTTTTTAAATCCGAACAATAGAAAATGAGATAGGATGAAGAATTTTATTTTTTTTATTTTTATATGATCTTGCAAAACAAGCGTTAGAGAACAAAAAAGAATTTTTTTCTTTATTTACAAAATCGAAAGTGAACGGGGATCCGGCGGGCATGAGAGATTCGAATCCGATTCTCCGACCACATGCATGGTCGGAGTTGATAGATCATGGATGATAGAAATCGAAGGCGGAGAGATCGAGAAGATGAGATCAAAAATCGAGTCGGAGCAGATCAAAATCGTGATAAAAATTATTTAAAATCTAGAAAAATAAAAATGATGATGGAAAAAATATGCTACTAACTAAACTATGATTAAACTAAGATAAAAAATACGAAAAAGATGGATCTCACCTTAGGAGCGGAAAATGGACGTGATCGCCTCGACGAAGGCCGATTCACTGTCACCGGACGGCTCGGAGGCTAGACACCATTTCTCGACAAGAAGACTCTCGGAGATCAGGCTCCTCTCTCTAAAGATTGATCAAGTTGAAATGAGGGAGAAGGAGCCATATAAATAGAGAGATAGAGATGAATTTTGAATTTTTGAATTTGTTGATTTTTTTGGTGGAAGAGATAAGATGAATTTTTGATTTTTTTGGTGGAAGAGATAAAGAGATGAGAAGAGGCAAAATAAAAGAGATAAAAAATAATTACAAAATTATCTATTTTTTTTGAATTTTCGTCACTTTAGTTATTTGAATTAAAAAATGTTATTTTTTTATTTTTTATAAAGGTTAATTAAAAATAGCAACTATATACATATACTATATACAAATATGTTTGTTTTTAAAGAATTTTAATTTCTTTTTCTTTTTATTTTTATTTTAAAAAATTAGTAAAAATATTTACAAATACAATATGCACAAAATACATGGGAAAATTGCACAAACCACCCAGAAAACCGACTTTTCAACCGTAACTCCAAAAATTATGAAAATACAACCATTTTAAAGATAATTTAATTTGGAATCCAATGGAAGTGAGATTGATTCAATTTGAGCTCATATGGAGCCAGAATTGGTTTTTCAATTAGTACTTAATGGCTTTTTCCAAGTGTGGCTACTTTTATTCTGTATAAGATTTAATTGTACAATTAATTTTAGTAGTTAGAACACGTTTTTATTTACAACTTTGGTTTTGAATGTTATTTGATTTGAGGACAATTAAGGTACAAATAAATTAGTTTCAGTTTTATACAGATATATACAAAATAAGTGAGAACACATTTTTTTGGATTTTCTGGTTAAGGACCCTATCTCCCCTTACTTTATTCCTGGTCGATCAGGTCAAGTCTTGATCTTCTCTCGGGGTTCGGGTCAGCCTGCATACAGTCTTCCTTTTTTCTTTTCTTTTCTTTATTTTTTTCTTTTCTTTTCTTTATTTTTCCTTTTTTTCTTTCTTTATTTATTTTAGGTTAAAATTTAGTCAGAAATGTACAATATTTACACATATGCAAGTTAGTAAGAATACGGAGTTAGTGTTATATGTAAGTGTTTTATAAGGGATTTTAAGCTAAAATAAATGAATAAAGATGACGAATCGCAGATTCATCATCCCCCTATGCTTTACCTTTGCTAGTCCCTTAGCAAACACTTATTTGAAAGAATAAGTGAAGAAAAGAAAAAGAAAAAGAAAGGGAAAATAAAGAAAGTAGGACAACATTGAGTATTAAACTTATCTTCATAAAATTGTAGTTTGGAGCTCTGTCAGACCTTTGGATTATTAGTGTGTCGGAACTCCTGTGAGACTTAGAATTTTAAAAACAACAGCCTTCAAGTTCTACACATCATTGTCACAGTTTCGGCTCAGAAGTCATCTTAGATCAATCCTCTTTCCAAAGCACACCCTATGAACATTGAACAATCGACTCATGTGTGTGAAAGGTTTTAGATCTTCCCATCCAGAATGTCGGACTACCATGCAAATCTCCTCTCTAGTAGCTCGTCCTCGAGGAGTCAGGTATTTCCTTCTAAGGTCTGTCACGCTGTGTTCACAATCGAATAGGGGGAGAAGTTAGAAGAAGGAGAAAAGAACTGGAGGGTGGCCAGTGTAGTCACCTCTCCTTGTGAAGCTGGCCAGTGTAGCCGAGTCTCCACCATGATCTGCAGGTTTCTTGAAGCTTGGACCTTTTTTGGTCAGATATTTATTTGGTAGTGGCTTCTTTGTATTTTGATTTTTGGTGGTTCTGCTTGGATCTTGTTGTGCCCCTACGGATATATAATCTTTTTGTTTCCGTACATTTTTTGGGGTCTTAGAAAAAATTGTGCCCAGTCGTCCATCCCTTTTTCAAAGCTTTATTTCAACCCATACTCCGATCTTTAGATTTCCATGCTACCAGAAAAGAAACTCACACAGTATTCCAACATCCCGTTTGAGTTGAGCTACGTGCATAGTGCGAGAGTACAAATTGATTCCTATTCTAGAGTTATACCTAGAATGAAGAGACCGGGTTAGACACTAAGAGTCAAACGCTGCACATTGTCATGTGGAACTCAAAGAATTAAGTCAAAGACCTGAAGCTTCTAAAATCCTATTTCTCGGTGAAGTTCCTTTGAAAATTAGGTGGATTAAGGTCCAACTAAGCTCGATTCTTCAATTTTATTCCAGACATAGTTTAAATATCAATACTATCCTGAAAAATGCACATGCAAATACAAAATATAAACAATGAAGAGAGGTTTTTTTTGAACAGGAATGATGCACATGTGAAAAGAACACATTTTTTTAGAACAGTTTTCTAGTTTTGAACTTTTTATGGCTTTTTTGGAGGAAAAATGCAGATGTGATAGAAAGGTTTTTTTTGAATTTTGCACATTTTTATAGATTTTTGGTTTTGTAGTTTTTTTAAAGGAAAAAGGGTTAGTAAAATATATACAAGTATATACAAGTTTTTTTTGTTTTTGTTTTGTTTTTTTTTGGTTTTTTTGATTTTTTTGTTGTTTTTTGTTGTTTTTTTTGTTTTTTTTGTTTTTTTTGTTTTTTTTTGTTTTTTTGTTGATTAATTTTTTTTGGATTTTTTTGTTTTTGTTTTTTTTGTGTTTGTTTTTTGTTTTTTTTACGCACATGGATTTTACAAACTATACACATAACCCCCCCAAATAAACATATTTAAAAGTACGAGTTATATCTAAAGTATATATACAATATATACGACACCCCCTATACTTAGCTCAAACTATGTCCTCATAGTGATCAGAGAGCAAACAAGGAAGACATAACTCGTGCTAAGTATAAAAAAAGTGAAAAGAAAAGATAAAAAGAAGAGAAGATGGTGAACCCCCCTATACTTAGGATCAAGTAATCCTAAGTATAGTAGAGTGTACAAAAGGGGAAAACCGATGACGAGAATGTACAGACTCAAAAATAAAAAGACACGATATGAACAACATCACCCCCCTATACTTAGGGTAGAGTATCCCTAAGTATAGGCAACAACAAGAGTGATGAACAGGACAAAAATGAACAACATAAATCATTCACCCCCCATACTTAGGATAAAGCACATCCTAAGTATAGCATATATACACACACGGAAAAGGGGTGAATGATAAAACGGGAGAAGACAGAGTAAAAGGAAAGGATATACAAGAGGAGTGGATGATCATGTATCAGACGCAGAAGATGAAATCAAAAGATCATCATCTGATATCACGGATATCGAATCAACAACGGACAAGAATGTATCATAATCTAGATATGGCTTCAGCAACTGTTCGTTCACAACAAATGGTTGTGCGTCAGATGACAACCCAGATATGACAATACTCCCATTGTTACGCACAACTCTCACGATGAACGAACCTGACCACTTGCTTTTCAATTTTCCTGGAAACAACTTCAACTTAGCATTAAATAACCAAACTTTTTGATCAGGGAAGAAAGTCTTTCTTCGAATGTGTTTATCATGCCAACGCTTGACTTTCTCCTTATACATAAGTGAGTTATCATATGCAAAGTCTCAGAATACCAGTAATTTGTTCAAATCCAACTTCATGTTCTTCCCTCCCTTCTCATAATCTAAATTGCATACACGGAGTGCCCATAAAGATTTGTGAACTAATTCCACTAGCAGGTGGCAAGGCTTTCCATATACCAATCTGTAGGGAGACATACCTAAAGGAGATTTGTGAGCCGTCCGATAAGCCCATAGAACTGAATCAAGCATCTGGGACCAGTTCTTCCTATTTGGACGTACAAGTTTCTGCAATATCGTCTTGATTTCCCTATTTGAAATTTCTGCCAAGCCATTAGTCTGAGGGTGGTAAGGAGACGCAACTCTGTGCTCAATGGCGTACTCCTTCACAAGCTTCTTTACTTCTCTATTAATGAAATGGCTTCTCCCATCTGAAATCAGTATTTTGGTTATACCGAACCGCACAATAATATGGTCCTTGAGAAAGGAACACAGAGTACGACTATCTGCGGCTCGGGTGGGGATAGCTTCCACCCATCGACTAACATAATCCACAGCGAGTAGGATGTACTGAAATCCCTGACTGACAGGAAATGGGCCCATGAAGTCTATGCCCCAAGCATCAAAAACATCAGAAATCTGTATATATCTTAGGGACATGGTATCTTTGGAACCAATAGTTCCTCCCATTTTCTGACAATCGGTACAACCTCGAACATACTCTGTAGCATCCTTAAACACTGTGGGCCACCATAGCCCACTCTGTAAAACCTTTGCTGCTGTGTGTTTCCCCGAATGATGCCCACCAGATTCTAGTTTGTGACAGTGCTCAAGTACACTGGTTTGTTCCTCCTGAGGAATGCACCTTCTCCAGATACAATCCACACCCTCTCGAAATAGGTACGGATCCTCCCACTGGTAATAATGAATCTCTGACGAAAATTTGTCTACCTTTTACTTCGGCCAATCTTGTGGAACTTTTTGGAGACAAGATAGTTCACAATATCAGCATACCATGGGAATGAGTCCACAGACAAAATGGTCTTATCTGGAAAGGTTTTGGAAATAGGGATCATGTTCTGCTCAGAGGTCTCTGTGTCTGTAATACGGGAAAGGTAATCTGCCGCGACGTTTTTCACTCCAGGTTTATCTCTAATCTCTAAATTAAATTCCTGGAGAAGAAGGATCCATCTGATAAGGCATGGTTTGGCATCCTTTTTTGCCTGTAAGTATCGTATGGCCGTGTGATCTGTGTACACAATAACGTGTGAACCGATGAGGTAAGATCTGAACTTTTCTAGCCCAAACACAACAGCTAATATCTCCTTCTCTGTAACTGTATAATTCCGTTGTGCTTAATCCAGAGTCTTGCTAGCATAGTGTATAGCAAATGGTATCCCATCCCTTCTCTATCCTAAAACCGCTCCAACTGCAAAGTCCGATGCATCCGTCATGATCTCAAAAGGAAGAGACCGATCAGGTGGTTGTAAGACAAGAGCACTAGTACCATTTCTTTCATTTGATTGAATGCAAGGAGAATTTTCTCATCGACAACAAAATCAGTCTCCTTACACAGAAGCTCAGTCAAAGGTCTGGCGATTTTGCTGAAGTCCTTTATGAATCGCCTATAGAATCCTACGTGTCCCAAAAATGACCTCAACTGCTTCAAATTTTGTGGTGGCTCTAACTTGGAAATCACCTCAATCTTAGCCGGGTCAACCTCCATACCATGTTTGTAGATGACATGGCCCAATACAATCCCATTAGTCACCATAAAGCGACTCTTCTCCCACGAGAGCACTAGGTTTACCTCGCAGCAACGTTCAAGAACTCAGTCTAAATGAGAAAGACATGTGTCAAAACTATCCTCGTAGACCGAGAAATCATCCATGAATACTTCAAGAAAATTACCCACCATGTCGGCAAAAACAACCAACATACACCTTTGAAATGTAGTGGGGGCGTTACACAATCCAAAGGGTATATGTCTAAAGGCGTAAGTTCCAAACGGACAAGTGAAAGTAGTTTTCTCTTGATCCTCAGGAGCGATAGCAACTTGGTTGTATCCTGAGTACCCATCCAAGAAGCAAAAGAACTCTTTCCCTGCCAACCTCTCAATAATCTGATCAATAAGGGCAGTAGAAAGTGATCCTTCTTGGTAGCTGAATTCAAGCATCGGTAATCTACACAGACACGCCATGAAGTAGGTACCCGGATCGGAATCTCCTCACCCCGGTCATTCTTCACGATCGTAATCCCATATTTCTTTGGGGCCACATGTAAAGGGCTGACCCATTTGGAATTCGAAATGGGATATATAAAGCCAGTATCACACCATTTCTTGATCTCCTTCATGACAACCTCCCATAGATTTGGATTTAGACGGCGCTGACATTCACGAGAGGGTTTACAATCATCCTCTAGGTACATATGATGCGAGCACAATGCTGGATTGATTCCACGAAGATCCGAGATATTCCATCCTATGGCCTTGCAGTTTCTCTCAAGAACCTCTAGCACGCGAGATTCTTGTTCAGCGGTCAACTGCGAGCTTAGGATGACCGGGAACATTTGGGGGGGGGGGCACAAGGAAGGCATATTTCAACGTTGATGGTAAAACCTTGAGCTCAGGTGGGGTCTGAATCAGCTCTACGATAACCTCTACTATTGTACTGGTAGACGTTATGTGATATGTGCTTTGTAGACTATCCACCTTGGCTATTGACGGCTTGGCAAGTAGAATATCCGATAAATCTGTAAGGAATGATCTCTGCTCAGCAAGGAATGGTTCATCAGGATGTTCAATACCCTTATCAATGAATGGCTCAGATATCTCAGCAATAATCTCAGAAAGATGTCTCTCATCTGTGCATAAATCAAGAAATTCAACAAATGGCTCAGATATCTGGATCTCAGAACTCTGCTCAAACTGCTCATCGGTAACTGTCTCAACTGGACCACAAAGGGAACTCATGTCGATTGTGCTTTCCAGAGAGTCTTTTTGGGAAAGGAACTCCTGGGTATCTATAAAGTCCGTAAAAAGATCTGTCTCTCTGAGTTCAACAAGAAAATCACAGTCATCTGGCCTTGATATCACTTTCTCTGTATCATCTGTTGCTGGTGAAGGTGATGGTCTAAGATCAGAGATCGTCTCAATTTTCACCTTATCACTACGAGAGTAAAAAATGATCTCTCCAGTACCATAATCAACTGCTGCTTCGGCCGTTCGGAGGAACGGTTGACCTAGTATGATCGGGGTATGGAGTAACGGTGCAGGTGTGTCCATATCCATGACAATAAAATCAACAGGGAAATTCATTCCCTACACCGTTACAATAACGTCCTCTAAAATACCTCTTGGCCTCTTAATAGATCTATCAGCAAACTGAAGGATCATTCTGGTTGTTTTAAGAGGCCCTAACTGGAGTCGCCGGGGCCCTGACGAGAATGAGCGGCAGCCACCTGGAGGTCCGCGCGGCGGGCGTGTGCGCTGAGCTGGGGCACATTGGTCGTATCGGAGTCACCGGAGCTCTGGTATTGCAGGGGGTTGGTCAGAGGAGGTGCCAGCGGAGCGGGGGTTGCGGCTGGGTGCAGAGGTCGGTGGCGATCGCGGCGCACAGGAGCGGAGGGTCGCGCGACGTCGGAGGGGACGGGGCTGAAGGTCGGGTCGTGCGCTGCTGCCGTGCGCTGTGGTAGGAGGCTGATGGAAGGCACGACCTGGGCGGTTGGCCGCCGTTCGTGGCTGCACGCGGGGAGCGCAGGGGAGAGGGGGTGGAGGCCCTCCTGGTTGCCGTTCTCTTTTTTTTTTAATTCATTTTTTTGTTTTTTTACAATGTAAACAGTAAGAAAAAAATCTTTTTTTATTTTTTTAAAATCCGAAAAATAGAAAATGAGATAGGATGGAGAATTTTTTTATTTTTATATGATCATGCAAAACAAGCGTTAGAGAACAAAAAAGAATTTTTTTATTTGTTTACAATATTGGAAAGTGAACGGGGATCCGGCGAGCATGAGAGATTCGAATCCGATTCTCCGACCACCGTGCGTGGTCGGAGTTGATAGATCGTGGATGATAGAAATCGAAGGCGGAGAGATCGAGATGATGAGATGAAAAATCGAGTCGGAGCGGATCAAAATCGTGATGAAAATTATTTAAGATCTAGAGAAATAAAAATGATGATGGAAAAAATATGCTACGAACTAAACTATGATTAAACTAAGATAAAAAAATACAAAAAAGATGGATCTCACCTTAGGAGCGGAAAATGAACGTGATCGCCTCGACGAAGGCCGACTCACTGTCACCGGACGGCTCGGAGGCTAGACATCTTTTCTCGACAAGAAGACTGTCGGAGATCGGGCTCCTCTCTCTAAAGATTGATCAAGTTGAAATGAGGGAGAATGAGCCATATAAATAGAGAGATAGAGATGAATTTTGAATTTTTGAATTTGTTGATTTTTTTGGTGGAAGAGATAAGATGAATTTTTGATTATTTGGTGGAAGAGATAAAGAGATGACAAGAGGCAAAAGAAAAATATAAAAAATAATTACAAAATTATCTAATTTTTTTGAATTTTCGTCACTTCAATTATTTGAATTAAAAAATGTTATTTTTTTATTTTTTTATAAAGGTTAATTAAAAATAGCAACTATATACATATACTATATACAAATATGGCGTTATACATAATGGTAAATGACGACATTAGTTTTTTGTTTTTAAAGAATTTTAATTTCTTGTTATTTTTATTTTTATTTTTTAAAATTAGTAAAAATATTTACAAATACAATATGCACAAAATACATGGGAAAATTGCATAAACCACCCGAGAAAACCGACTTTTCAACCGTAACTCCAAAAATTATGAAAATATAGCCATTTTAAAGATAATTTAATTTGGAATCCAATGGAATTGAGATTGATTCAATTTGAGCTCATATGGAGCCGGAATTGGTTTTTCAATTAGTGCTTAGTGGCTTTTTCCAAGTGTGGCTACTTTTATTCTGTACAAGATTTAATTGTGCAATTAATTTTAGTAGTTAGAACACATTTCTATTTACAACTTTGGGTTTGAATGTTATTTGATTTGAGGTCAATTAAGGTACAAATAAATTAGTGTCAGTTTTATACAGATATATACAAAATAAGTGAGAACACATTTTTTTGGATTTTCTGTTTAAGGACCCTATCTCCCCCTACTTTATTCCTGGTCGATCTGGTCAAGTCTTGACCTTCTCTCGAGATTCGGGTCAACCTGTATACAATCCTCCTTTTTTATTTTCTTTTCTTTATTTTTTTATTTTCTTTTCTTTATTTTTCCTTTTTTCTTTCTTTATTTATTTTAGGTTAAAATTTAGTCAGAAATGTACAATATTTACACAGATGCAAGTTAGTAAGAATATGAAGTTAGTGTTATATGCAGGTGTTTTATAAGGGATTTTACGCTAAAATAAATGAATAAAGATGACGAATCGCAGATTCATCAGCTGGTACTTGAATGATTCTAAAGAGTTAGATTGAGGACTCATCAAGCACCGTCAAATGATTGTTTAGGAAGGATCTCCAGCTTGAGAAGGAGATGGCAATCCTTCTCTAAAGGATGATATCTGACCAACCTCTTGATGCAGGCCCTCTGCATAGGAATAGAGATTCGAAGGTGTTAGATAAGTTAAGTCAAAGAGTTGACTTAACGAGATTGAGATAACCAAAACCTATGTCGTATATTGTCACGATATAGGCATGCATCTTCTGACCCGAGACAGATATGTTACTATATGCCTGAGTGTGTACATTTGGCAGACCGATAGGTTGATGACCTATTAAAGGTCTATACAACGACGAGCTGATGTGCATATACAAGGGCAAATACGATCTCTCATAGGGATCATACATGTTCATTAGTGAACCATAAGACATAAGCCCACTCTTGAGATGTTGGGATCAAATTCCAAGCACGGTAATCTCACTTTGGAAGATCAACTGAATTTGTAGGTATGATATATGCTTTTGGAAAGTATATGATCAATACCTAGGTATGATATATGCTTTTTGGAAGGTATATGATCAATACCAACTCCCATTGATCAAATGAAAAACTTAATGATAAAACCTTGAAGAAGACAGTCTAAAAGTGATAAAAAACTTCAGGTTTATTCTAGATCTTCTAGTATACATGATGTATGGGTATTAGGAATACCTGAGGACGATGTGATCATAAACAATTGTATAACCATGACGCTTCCATTCTGAGGGAGTTATGAATCATGTTTTGCTTTTAGTGACTCCTCTCAGTAGAGGAGTAATCTAATCTCAGTCCCAATGTTGGACATTGATCTGAATATGATTCAGATTCAATAAGAAGATTAGATTTACAGTTTTGATTTAATCAAGCATCCTTGAGAGGTCATCGATATCAAAATTTGAGATATTATCTCAACATCCAAGACACTATATGTGGAACGTACAATCGTCCTATCCTTATCTCCAAGTATCCACGGAGAAAGTGCATTATTCTGGAAAGAGTTCAAGAATAATTCCATTGTTGATAACATATCTAAGCATTTGAAAATTGATAATTAAATATGATTTAATTACCATAAATAATATGAATATGATTCATATTATTTAGGCACATGAGAATGAAGATCCAAGATAATTATATACGACTTAATTATCAAGGATATGAATAATATGGATTTCACTCCGTATTAATCATATATATTATAAATATGATTTATAATATATTTTAGAGCTAATTGTAAAAGTATTTATGAATTAAATGTTTATGTGGATTGGATTCACATTGGACAATTAATTGAAAATACAATTTACATTTTATTGTGGATGTGTGAATATGATTCACAATTTTCAATGCATGATAGATATTATCACAAGATAATTTAGAATTCTATTTATGAATTAATTTGCAATAAAATTGTTGCAAATAATGAAGGATTATGTGAGATACAATATCTCACATAATTGGAAGAAGGAAGACACCTTCCAAATATGGAGGGTGGACGACCACCCTTGATTCCTAAAATCAAGGTGGCCGTCCACTCCATTATTGGAAGGTGGCTAAACTCCTTCCCAATCCTTCTATGCATATTGATTTAATTGAATTAAATTTCATTGATGATAATTAATTAGATTTAAATTAAATTAAATTAATTGCTGTTGCAAATGTATGCAACCTAATCATGTTCATTGATTGGAAGCACAAAATAATCTCAACCATTGATTTTGTATAGCATATGGATTGTAATCCATGGATTTTCAAGATATTATTGAAGAAGGGGCAACCCTAGTTCTTCTTTGAAAAAACAAGATAAATGCAAGTACTCTCCCTCTCTCTCTCTCATTCTCATCACACCCCCTCTCTCCCCCTTAAGAGTGGTCGTCCACCCCTTAACCTAGAGAGCGTCACGTCGTCGCTACGTCCTCGTGATGCCACATCGATCGCTCATGGATATCCATCTTCTTCGATGCCTCTCGCTCGTGAATAAGACGTCGTATTTTGTGAGATGAAATCATGAGATTCATTGCTTCGATCTTTATCTTGGATTGCGAGAAACACACTTCTCATCCACAAGCTCGTAAACGTCTCCTCTGTCAGATCAGACTTGCGAAAAGAGGTCTATTACTTTAGAGACAATGATCGCAACCACACTTTAAGATGTATTTATATATCTTCTTTATGGTCTTGATGAAATGATTTGAGAAGTGTTCTCGAATCATATAGTTTCATCTCTTTAAAATTTATTAAATTAGTTTGCCCTGAGCAACTAGTATGACTGGTCGTTCTTGATAGCATATGATGTGATCTACACACTTTTGTGATGTGCTATGGCCTAAACCCTAGACTTCAGTTCTAACCTGGTTTTTGAGGAGGCTTGGATTGATTTTTGTGGTTCTTGAGGGCAGTTGAGTTTCAAGTCCGATTCCCAATAAGGTTCGGAACACACTAACAATCCAAAGGCCTGACCGGGCTTAAAACTTTGATTTTATGAAATAAGTTTAAGAGTCAAATTCATTCCAACTTATTTTTTCTTTTCTTCAATTTCTTTTTATTTCTCTCATTATCATAAGTGTTTGCTAGGAATAACAAAGGTAAGTATGGGGGGGTGATGAATCTCCTTTTCATCACCTTTCTTCTTTCATTTTTGGCGTTAAATTCATAGTTGAATGCATGTATATATCATTAATTTGTACAAAATAACATCCATTATTGACCTGTAAATATTACATAATATTGGTATTTAATCCCAAATAAAATAATAAAGGAAAATAAAGAAAAAGGAAATATCAAAGATATTTACTGACCCTAAACCCTGAGACTAAGTCAAGGATTGACTTGGTCGACTGAGAATAAAGTAGGGGGAGATACAACAATAAATTGTACAGAAACAAACTCAAAAACCTTAATTCTCAAACTCAAAGATAACCATTTCCTCTATTTTATTATTCATTTTATGCACCTCAAATAATAAAAGGATCAAGATGAAACTTTTACATAAAAATACTTTAAAATTATAAAAATAATTGCACATAAAAATAAGGTACTATGTAACAAGGACACACAAATGAAAAATATGCAAACTAAACTTCACATATCAATATTCTCCATATGAACTCAAAATTCACTAAACTCGCATCCATTGTATTTAAAATTAAATTATCTATTTAATGAAGGTGGTTTCATTTAAAGTGAAGTTAAAAAACAAAAGCTAGCTTTTTGGGGCCCTATTGTACTATATACCTGTATATTTTACTCATTTCATTTATTCTTTATATTTTTACTATTTTTATATTTCTAAACACTTTTAAATATTACTTAAAGCATATTAAAAATATCAAGGTAAACTAAAATAATTCAAAATATATTTAAATATATAGGTATAACATACCTATATTGTATGTACATATATTTTTTATACATGTAAATAAAATCAATAAAATGGAACTTAGATACGTAAATATGTATTTAATGATACTATAAAATAAAATATATATATATAATAATAAGATTTTTTTAAAAAAATAAAATAGATGAAAACATAGGTAAATATACCTATAAGTATACTTGTAAAAATTAACACCTAATAAATGATGCTGTAAAATAAATAAAAATTATATAAAAATAGTGCATACAATAATATTTTTTTTAATGCTTTAATTTTTATTTAATTATTTTATTTTATATTTTATTTTCATCCATTTATTCTTTTTTGTCCCTATTTTGTCCTCATTTGGTCCTACGTGGACCAATGACGAGCTTCCAACTGTTGACCAGTAGGTCAACTGCCCCTCTGCCTCCTCTGACCTGTCAAAGTGCCTCGAGAACCCAACTTCATCGATTTTTCTCTTGTAATACACTGCTCCATTGTATTTGATTTTTTTCACAAAATCTCTACATCTTTCATTCATCTTTTACGCCCATCAATCACCTACCTCATCCTCCCCTTGATCTGATCGTGATTCCTCAATGTTTGACGCCCCTAGTATGTGTATAAATAAAAACCCCAAGCTTTTCTGTTGCGATTCGATCCACCATTGGTGTCTTGTAACCCCAAAGAACCCAGAAGCTCGTGTGGTCTTCATGACAGGGAGGTTTCAGCTGCTCCGCAATGAGGAAAAGGGGCTGACGGCGTTGATCCTCGAAGCTTGGAGCCTAACTTCGACCAAGGTATCTCCAGAGCTATTAGAGCTCTATTGAGGTATTGGTTAGGTTTAGTTCTCTCACATTTTCTTCCTGTATTTTAATTTCATGATTTACTTAATGTTTGCTTCTTTATCTTCTCCTATATTCTATGATCAAAGTACGCTAGAGCTCTCAAGCTCCGACCACTTTTCCACCATGTACCCGACATTGTTCCGACCCCCTACCACCTCCATCTTGCTTCCCTTCCAGTTCTCCACTTCCATCTCCACCCAAATCCCCTTGATCTCCCCCAGATCAAGCCCTCATCTCTCACTCTACCACCGTCACTAGAGAGCCCCATTTCACTCCATTTCTGCCCCATTCCACCTAATAAAGGCCTAGATAGATTCTCCTGTGCTTTTCCATTCTTCTTCTTCTTCTTATGCATGTATATCTTCTAGAAGACCCATTTTGAGGGGTTTGAGATCTAAGAACAACATCCCTAGGTACTCCGACCTCCACGCATCTCCAGGACCACATCAATGGGTCCTAGACCTTCTTGTGGGTATCAACAGCTACGTAAGCCTCTCTAGAACCCAACGAGCATCTCGGCAGCAAGAGAGACCACTGGAGATGACCAGGAGCATGGGTCGAAGGATCCTTACCCATCAGTTCTTCCCTATTCTTCCTCAACCCTTCACCACAGTCGATGAGGAGTGTTGCTCCAAGTTAACAGGAACCGTTGGATTGTGGCTAAACATCGTTGTCAGGTCTCCATCTAGATCTAATCGCGAGCGCTCATCCACAAACCGTCATCAGCTGATGTGGGCATGACACGCGTTTGAGTGAAGCAAGCCGATCTATTTACCCGCATGCCTATTAGGGGTATTTTGTATCTAAACCCTTGGGCATTTTTTGTATTTCATTTTAGTATTTAATCCTTCATCTTCTCTGACTGGAACATCAAACTTTCCTTTAATTACAATTTGGTCCTGTCCACGTCACCTCATGTGCCATCCCACGTAAAGTGTTTTTTGTGAAATTGCAATATATATCCTATATTTCCAGGATCTGGATGTTTTTATTAAATACAAAAGGTCCTTGTAAAGTATACCTTTTATTTTTGTGTATATTTAAATTTAAAAATATTTTTATTTCTTTGAAAATTACAGGAAAATTTATTTAAGTGCTTGTTACTATGCTTGATGACATATATTTTTGCATGCATTTTTAATCAATTTACCTATTTATAAAAAATATAGAAATGCATATTTCTTCTTATCTGCTTATAAAAATCCAAAAAATATGAAATCATTTTTAAAAATTGTAAAAAATTAAATAGATACATTATTGTATTATCTACCACATATCCAAAAATCACAAAAAAGCAAAACATAAAGCCTAAAAACTATGCAACCCTAAAAACTTACAAAAATTTGCAAAAAAATAAAGAAAAATCCAAAAATATATTTCTGTATTTATGTATTATTTATATTATATACTATATATAAAAAATAGTTTTAGGTTATTTTTGGACTTTTATATTTATTAACCTAAAACAAGTACAACTATTTATTATTTATACTATTTTGCACTTTTTGATCATTTAAAAATGCATAAAAATTAACTAAATTCTACAAAACTTCTCAAAATAGAGAAAAAATAAAAACTCCAAAATCATTTTATTTTCTTTATTTTTAGGATATTTAGATATATTCAAAATATAAACCCTATTTATACTATTACTATATATATTACTTAGGGAAAAATGGGGCTGCCCCCACCCCATTTTTCGCAATTTATTTTAGAAAAATAACACCTACGGCCAACATGGCTACCCCGCCCCATTTTTGGGCAATTTTTTTTATTTTTTTTAAATATCGCCATGTATATTCATCCCTATATCACTCCTATATGTCATTCGAATTTCGTCAGAAACAAAGACTCCTACGGCCTCCATCCAGACATCATTTTTTAACGGTCGCAGTATTTTTTTAAATCGACCCTGTTTGGATGGAGGTCGTAGAAGTCTCTGTTTCTGATGAAATTCAAATAGAATATAGGAGGGATATAGGGATGAATATACATGGCGATATTTAAAAAAATAAAAAAAATTGCCCAAAAATGGGGCGGGGTAGCCACTAGGGGCAGCCCCATCAACCCCTATTACTTATATAGTATATATATTACATTATTATGACATATAATTGTATATTATATTTTTTTCAAATAGAAAAGAAACTAAACATTTAGAAAATTAAAAAGAAAATAAAAAAATGAAAAAAATATAAAATAGAAATAATTAAAAATCAATACAAATTCACATATAATTAAAAATCCATAAAAATCTCAAAAAAAAGACAACAAGATTATAACAAGGAAATTAAATTATTTAGCAATAGTTTGTTTTAATTACTCAATCTATACCATTTTCTCTCTATGGTACGATACTCTACATACTATACAATATACACATATTTTGTAGAGTTAAAATAAAAAAAATAAAATTTGACCCACTTCACTTTGATTGCTTTATTCATCTTATGTGTTGATTCTTGTCTATTGCGGCTTTTGAGCTTGGCTTCCTCAGAAACCATGGATCAAGCTTGTTAGATTGATAGATCTTCCAGGAGCGGCAACATACACCACTTCAAAATCTCCATCACTTCGTTTCACCATTTCAGGCCCTCCATCAACCACCATTCCATTCCAGATCGATCCCCTTATGCTTTGGTGTATCTTCTAACCTTGAAGGTGACCAAAAGGGACATTTAATGGGGCCATCTATTGAGCTTTGATCTCCTACTAGTTCCTCTAATGAACTTGAATTGGCCTAGCCATCTGAACCTCCTCGAGTCTTGGTTGCACCTCAGACATCTTTGCTAGGGAGCTATGTGGTTTCTTGGACCTTCAGTTGACATACATGATCGAGGAGGAGCTGAAGCACCTTCGTCAGAGCTCCGCTAGTCCTCCACTACCTGCAGAGGAGAAGGAAGAAAACCATATATCATCCTTTGTCCGATCATCTCCCGTGGCATATATCCAATGGCGTTGGAGCCTCCATGTAGTGTAATTGAGGCATTGTTTCAGACCTAAGGTCCAGCTCACCTGAACCACGCTGAACCTCCATAGCGTGCCATTCATCTCGAACCACAAAGCACATCTGAGCGCATACATCACGTGTTGGACGATGTGAGGCAGGTGAAATTACAAGCATACCCCTTCGGGTTTACAAAATTATAGATAAGTCCCAGCTTGTGGTGAATTTCAAAATATCCAAGTATTTTTTATTTGCACTTTAGTCCCTATCAGAGACCTTTATGTAACAAAAATCCTATTTTTAATTAAGTTTTACTGCATTTGTGCCCCTGTATTGATTGTGAAATAACTTGAGAACCATAAGTCCAATTTTTATGAAATTTGTCTCCTTTTAAAGATGATTTAATTCTATTTAATGTGGTGTTATTAATTTATTGATTCGATCTATTATTCACGTTTTAATTTTCAGAGAATAAAAATAATCTTTCTAGCCCTTATATTGTGCCTAAAATTGATATGTCTATCATTTGTTGCTCTACTCATCACCCAGATTCACATTGAATTTATTTAATCTGATTAGGATGTTTAATTAATTTATTAAATCATTATTTATTGATTAGATAATTATTTAAGGTGTGGTCGAGATAGATATCATATTAAATATTCAAAAGAGACTCATTGATTAACTCATTATTTGGAGCATATAATTGGACCTTTAATTGGATTAATTGATTTTTAATTATTCAAGTTATTGATTAGTTAAATCAGGATTATTTGTGATTTCTTGAGTTGTGAGTGCATTTGGTCATCTTCACATTTTTATGTATTGGCATTATTTTGTCAGTTAATTTATTTGCATTAAAATCCAAATAAAAAGAGCATGCCTTGCATTCTTTTTACATAACTTGACCTATATCCATTCATTAAATCACTTAATTGAAATTACCGGGCCTACTATTAAAAATCAAATATTTGATACCTAAGTAACTCAATTAATTGCTCATGTCCTTGTGTTTGACCTGAACTTATCCAGGATAAAAATTAAACTGATTCCTCTTCACAGAGATATTACAACTTGGTTTTGATTGATAGTTAAGCGACCATACTACAACATATCATTATTAAAACAACCATTTAAAGGTTAAGCAGATGGCACCATTGTCGAGGACATGACATCATTAATTGATTTATTTAGGATTAAATATTTCTTTATATGATTATTAGTGCAATTTAGGTTAAGTGTTTATTGCGTTATTTTATTGTTTTTTGTTGGTGTGTTTATTTGTTTATTTATCAAATATTTATCGAGCTACTTATCTCTTGAACTATACAATACTTAGTTGTTTTGTGACATGGCCTTCAGAACCTAAGGAGACTGAAGTGACGCGAAGGCGATGAACTTGGAGCTCAAGCTGAAAAGAGTCCAAAAGAACTACCTTTAGTAGAGTTGTCAACTATTTAGATGGTTGTTATTTTTGTTGTGTTTATTGGTGTTGTAATTATTTGTAGATAATTAGCCTATTTACAATGGTTCTAAATTGAGTTCTCATGTATGTAAAAAAGGGCCTTTATTTATTTTTTTTTTGTTGTGGATGTGTCGAGAGTGGTTCTCGACTTACGTGGTGTGATTAGGTTTAGGAACATGTATTCAAATAGACAAGACTATGTTAAATTGCCTTGTGCCACTCATAAATTAGGCAACACAATTTTATATCTTGAGATTCACTCATATCTTAAGATTCATTGATATAAGCACAGAAAAATGCGTACCATAATATGTTCTGCATAGCTGAACTTAATCTGACTTCTTTCTCGCTAATAAAACTTCTGTTTAGGGTACGAAATTTTTGACTTGCATCATATAGTTTAGATATTTTAAAAATAAGTCTACCATGCACTTGGAGAGTGCTTGGAAGCGATGCAAGTATTCATAAAACAATTGCATGTATCATTGATCTCCGCATGCATTCCGTTTTTCGACTCCTTCTTCTTGTTTTACAAACATAAAGTTATAGGAAAAAGAAGTGAGCGTTAGGTATATTCTTATGTGATCACATTAATTCAGTGATAACCTGAACTCTAAAGTCGGGACTGAATTATGCAAGGCAGTAAAAAATTAAACTTGGAAAAAAAATGTTCTTGTACTACGGACGAGTAAAGCCCTCATTGGACACAAGTACCTACCTAGACAGAGAGGGTGAGGACAAATCCCCTAAGGTTAGATACCAAATCCCTGGACTTCCATCCTAAGTCTCCAAGTCCAACTTTTACCGATTTGGGAGCTGCAAGTAGTTGCCTCCAAACTTGGAAATAAATTTTGGTTGTGTAAGCTTGTGTGTCTCTTTTAGGGTGTGATATTGAACCTGATATCCCAGGCAGATCACCTCATTGATTGAGAGCATTAAAGAGCATAACTGGGCATAAGGCAACACCCTATGTGTAATGTTTGGAAAGATTTTATTATCACTAACTTAAAATTGACAAGATAATTCATCCAAACTTTTACGATCTTCACATGTGAAATTGGTGAAATCATCACATGTTTGAATTGCGTTTGTATTGTATGAGTTGATTCCGCACATTCAAGTGCACCGTAGTACTAGTTCTCCTTGGTTCAATCATGTCCATATTTGTCTCCTTTTGACCTAGCAGATGGATAATTGGAGAGATTTTTGCCTGCGCTTTGTGAACCTTTCGGTGAACTCTCCAAAGATCACGCCTTCCAAGATCAGTGGAACTTCACTCCATGGATCTACCTGGACTCATGACCCTCATGAGTCTAGGATAACTTTCACTCCTTATTATGGCTCGAGACCTCTTTTTTCTGAAGGAATTCAAGAAGATTCATATAAGATGCATCCAAAGAGATAAAAGGAGAGGATGAGGAGCGGGAGGACCAGATGCAGATGGTTCTTGCTTGGTTGGTATAATCTGAGCATAAGAACACATTATTAAGAGTACAGATATGCCAACTTAATGTGGGGGTGGATGCATCAATGGATGCAACATATAATCTTGGGAAGTATAGAGTCCGGAATTCGTTGAATACATCTCATTCTGAAGTTGAATACGAAATGAAGCCGCAATGTCTTAATTTGTTGCCTCACTTCAATGGAAATGCACATGAGGAACCATATGCATTCATTAGGGACTTTAAGTTAGTTTGTGATAACCTTAGGCATCCTAGGGTTAGTCAAGATTATATAAGGCTCAAAGCACTATCTTTTACCTTAGGAGACAAGACATATTATTGGATGAAGAACTTGGGGGTAGTTGTAACTACTTACATTCATTTCAAGGACCTTTTCCTGAAGAAGTTCTACCCTTTGAGTGGGATCAACTAGACATGCTCACGCATCACGAGTTCCTCTCAAAGCGAATGAGCCATTTTATGATACATGAGAGAGATTCAAGGATTTGTTACAAAAGTGTCCTTATCACGGACTAGAGCCTACTATCCTAGTTCAATCATTATACATCAGTCTCACCATGAGGGGTTGGGTTTAGTGAGCGCTGCCTATGGAGGAAGCTATTCTTCATGTGGTACAGATACCATATAGAAGGTATTTGAAAAGATAATCGAGACGAGCTATTAATGGACAACTAGCATGGCTTATTTAGAGTCTCCCATTACACTCTTACCAAGAGGGGGAAAGAAGGCTGTGGTCAATGTCGCTGAGGATATGATTCCTAGCATGGGATACATTGTAGATAAGTTGATAGTAGCGGAGTGACAAATCGCAAAAAGCCCTGAATAATTTGCGCGAATTATCGATCGTTAATTTATTATGTCGTTTCGTTGTAGGCGGGCAATCGGAATAGGTCAAGAAATAACCACAAGAAATTTAATCAATTTTACTCAATGCGGTTTTATGTTTATTTTACTTGGGCAAGTCCCAAGGTCAAACTCAAGGAGGCAAAGGAATAACCTAGAATTTTGTCTATCAAAGTTCGAGCATGGTTTTGAGGTGGTCTTTTTTTTTGTAATCCTTAATGCAATTTTGGGATGTGAAATGCAACTTTGGACGATTTTAAGGACTAGAAAATGAATATCAATCAAACGATGTATGAAAAATATGAAACTTGGCCAAGATGACATTATGATGAAGTTAATGTACTATAATTTTTTTGGAATTTTAATGCAAAATTATTATTTTATGAATTCATGAATGCAAACATAATGAATCTCAATAATTAACTATAATAAATATTAAACCTAATTATTTTTAAGAGATAAAATTATCCAGGATCTTTCACTAGGTGATTGATCTCAGAAAAATCCTAAACCTTAAAAATACTAGATTCAATACCTAATAAAAATTAAATATTGAAATATGCAAAATGATTTTTACAGAAGAAATCATGCTAGCTAATGCAATTCTTTTTGGGCATGATGTAACATACAACTAAATCTACCATCCGTGATTTTTTTGGCAATTTTCAGAGCAATGGTTAATTAATTATGATTTTTCAAGTACATAATAAGCAAAATATACAACTTTCCACAAAACAAGTATTTATTAATTAAGCATTGATCACAAAAATGTCAAACATATGCCAAGATGTAGAGATATAGTTGTAGAACAAAAAAACTATTTTTGATAAATAAAATAATGCAATGTAGCAGTTCAAGCTAGAGGGGGAACAAAAGGGTAGCAATGCAATATTACAATAATTAAAAATAAAATACAAAGAGGACTAATTTGTAATTATCAAAAGTGTTGGGGTGAATTTTGCGAAATTACCAGAGGGTCACGTGCGTAGCACATGACCTCTAGCTTGTGGATTTCTAGGCAAATATGATAGAATCCAGGTGCTCTCCTGCAATTTACCCAACAGTCACGTTAGCAGGGCTTTGGCGTGAATAGACGGAGTTGGAAGGGTGCCGATGCAAAGTTCCCCCAATCATGTGCAAATCATGTGGGAGGGGGCCTCGGGCATCACGCCCGACAGCGAGGCGGTCGTCGATGAAGGCGTTGTGGTCCTCTGGCGGTGAAGCTCCCGAAGGGGAGATGCTTAGCTCCTGTAGCTGTCCGACAGTCGCTGGGGAAGTGTCTCTCGACGTCGGCAATGCTGGTCGATGATGAAGGTGTCTTAAGGCGGAGCACAGGCCTCCAGTGGCTGGAGTAGAGTGAGATGACCATTGATGTCGTGGAGGTTGAAGCGTCGTTGGCATTGGCGGAGATGGTAACGGTAGTTGGCGACGAAGGCGTAGATGCAAGATGCGTCGTTGGCTCGACTATTAAAGGCCTAAGCTGTAGTAACTAGTGAGTTTGACCGCATTGCAACAAGCCACGATGGCTCGGATCTCACCGGAGGAGGTGTTGTACGGTGTTGTCACCGCCGCGAAGTCCTCCTATGGTGCAGTCGGCGGATGGGGGAAGATGAGGGCGGTAACGGAGGTTAAATAGGAAAAGGGTGATGGCCAGAGTTAGAAGGGAATCACACGAGATTGGAGGGGAGTACGGGGTTGATCCGACGAGGATCTTTGAGGGATCCGAGATGGAGTGTGATAGAGGGATTCGCGGAGGAGATTGGAGGCAGCGCGGGTGAAATCCACGGGGCGAAGATGGCGGCGGCGTCGAAATTTGGGGGCGCCGCTGCTCGATTTGGGAAAGGTGGGGAAGGAAGAAGATGGGCACGTGCTGGGCGCATGCGCTGGGGTGGCACGTAACCAGCACGTGTAGTCTTTTTTCTATTATTTTATATTTTTATTTATTTTAATAAATTTTTTTAATAAAATGAAATTAAAAATCCTCCAAAAATGGGTGACACGTGGTGGCTCCAGGAGTTGCCACGTGTCAGCCTAAGAAAATTCAGAAAATAAATAGAAAGATAAATACTTAAAAAATAGTAAATGATCTCGGATCGATTTTTTTTCAAAAGTTGCTTGTCTTGATGAGATCTACAACTTTCATTAAGACACCAAAACCAAAATAGATCATTTGTGCAAAGTGATATTTTTGGGGTATCCGATGTCCATAAAATACCTTGATTTTTGGGTTTTATAACTTTTTGTCATTTTTGAACTAGATAAAAATCCGAAAAAATATGATAAAATAAAAGATAAATATTTACACATTAATCTATTTTTTTATTTTTATTAAGTAAGAAAAGAAGAAATAAAGTAAAAGACGACAAAGACAACTTTTGTACAGACAGTTAGTGAAGACTCGGACTTAGTTAGTTTCTTTGATTTCAAGCTTAGTTTGGATTTGTATTTTTACGCATTTTAATAAAACTTTCACCAAAGAAGACAAATAAAAAATAAATAAAATGAGTCAATTATGTATATAAAATAATTGGTCAAAAACCGCTAAAATACAAAATGTACAAAAGAGGCCCAAAACCCAACTTTCACATATGAGACCTGATTCTGTTGAACTTGGTCTTGTTTTAAGGGTAATTGAATGTACATTAGTTCAAAAGTGAGTAGGATCAAAACGGACACTGGATGGGGAAGATATTGAGGTTTTAGTCCGAGAATCCTAGTAGGGTTTGGGTTTTTGGTCCACTTATTTAGGTTAGTGATTTTTTTATATTTTTTATTTATTAGTGATATGTACACAATGGAGGTGGTTTCGAGTCCTTTGGAGTTAGCATGAATTAGTTAAAACTCGGGAAAGTGAGGCTATTTTTAGGTCAATTTTTGGTTGGGATTTTTGGCTTCTTATTTGTGCAAAAATAAATGATAAAATGCAATTTTTATTAAAACATGCATGAAAGCTAATTATGCAGAATAAATGAAGAAATGCCAATGATTTTTAGGTATTTGAGCTTAATTCATGACTTTTAGAGTGATGAATCCGAGATTCATCATCCCCCTATACTTAAACCGTGCTCGTCCCTGAGCATCAAAAGAAATGCCATGAGGTGAAATGAGATTGGGTTCCATACCAGGACCATGAGCTGAAGGTGAAAATGAAACTAGACTCAACCTTTGGATTATTAATTTGGTGGAACTTCTGTGAGACTTAGAATTTTAAAATCAACAGCCTTCAAGTTCTACCCATCATTGTCACAGTTTCAGCTCAGAAGTCATCTTAGATCGATCCTCTTCCCAAAGCATACCGCTTGAACATTGAACAATCGACTCATGTGTGTGAAAGGTTTTAGCTCTTCCCATCCAGAATGTCGGACTACCATGCAAACCTCCTCTCCAGTAACTCATCCTCGGGGAGTCATGTATTTCCTTCTAAGGTATGTCGTGTTGTGTTCACAATCGAAATGAGGGAGAAGTTAGAAGAAGGAGAAAAGAACTAGAGTGTGGCCAGTGTAGTCACCTCTCCTTGTGAAGCCGGCCAGTTTAGCCAAAAGTCTCCACCAAGATCTGTAGGTTTTCTTGAAGCTTGGACCTTTTTGGTCAGACATTTATTTGGTAGTGGCTTCTTTGTATTTGGATTTTTGGTTGTTCCGCATGGATCTTGTTGTGCCGCTACGGATATAGAATCTTTTTTTCCGTACATGTTTTTGAGTCTTAGAAAAAAATTGTGCCCAACCGTCCATCCCTTTTCTGAAGCTTTGTTTCAACCCGTACTTCGGTCTTTAGATTTCCACACTACCAGAAAAGGAACTCACACAGTCTTCCAACACCCCGCCTGAGTTGAACTAAGTGCATCGTGCGAGAGTACAAATTAATTCCTTATTCCATAGTCGTATCCAGAATGAAGAGACCAGGTTAGACACTAAGAGTCAAAACGTTGTATATTGTCATGTAGAACTCAAAGAATTAAGTCAAAGACCTGAAATTTCTAAAATCCTATTTCTCGGTGAAGTTCCTCTGAAAATTAGGTGGATTAAAGTCAAGTCAAGAGCACTCACGATTTCTGCTCATAACTCGGTTCAGAACCCAAGGACTTTTCACAGATGCAAATGAATGTAATGCTTGCTGAAGTGCTAGTGTAATAAATGCAAACACATTTTTTTTTGAATTTTGTGATTTTTTCTTTTTTTGGATATTTTTCTAATTCAAGGATTTTTTTGTTTTTTTATTTTTTAATGCAAAAATGAATAAGAAGCCATTTTTTCAAAAAAAAATTGGTTGGACACAGTCAGTGTTAGTAGCAAAACTCTTTTTCTTTTTCTTTTTGTTTTGTTTGTTTGTTTGTTGTTTTTGTTTTTTTATTAGTTACCCACCTCGTAAATACATATAGACTTATGCGAAAGTGCGAGATATGGGTAAAATATATACATAGTATATATACACCCCCCTATACTTAGCGAGTGTTATGTCCTCAGAGCACAAGAAGCGTAAAGAAGACATAGCTCGGGCTAAGCGTAAAAGATTGAAAGAAAAAGAAAAAAGACAAGATACATAGGTCCGCCCCCTGTACTTAGGCTGTGAATAGTCTAAGTATAGAAGAAGAGCGAAAATGAGGTGGTCGGGATATGTGAATGAGGAGAGTATATATAGATGGTCATCGGTTCCCCCTATACTTAGGCTTTGGTCAGCCTAAGTATAGAAGAAGGGTGGAAATGAGGCGATCATGAGAAGGAGTTTGATGAGGGAAATGGTATATACAGATGGCATCGATCCCTCCTATACTTAGACCTTGGCCTAAGTAGAGTAAGAAGATGTACAAGGAGACCGATGTGGTCGGTTGGGAGGGTGGGTAGCCGATGATTAAGGCAGTTTTCAACCGATCTTTTTGTGAGCCTATGGTAGGAGATCGTAGTGATAAGAAGGAGATGAAGCATATGATTCCCAACTATTATCAGTGTTATCCTTATAGAAATCATTCTGGATAGTAGATGAGTGAGTCAGATGAAAGACAACCGTCATCGGAGTTGTCCTCAGATGAATAGTAATTGAAAGTGGAAGTACTCCATATATTATTGTCTTTTAGTTTCTTGAGTTATTTTCTCAGAATTCCTTCCTTCTTGGGATCAAGCGATTTGTCCTCGGATGAATATTCTGAAGCACCAGTCTCAGTAAGCTCATAAGAAATTATTCCAGTATATTTGATGAGACTAGGAGAATCAGCTTTGGATGAATAATAGTGATGAACAGGAGTCGTCCAATGAGAATTGAAGTTTGGATCCTTGCGAAGATATGGTTTTTAGAACTGCCGAACAGACATCAATCATGTAGATTATCTTTTCCGGACCTGATGAGGGATCATCAGACGATTCCTTTTTCAGAAGGTCAAAGGCGACTTTCTTTTTAGATGAAGGAGCAGTCATTTTATTTCGTGAAGGTGTTGGTCCACTTGAGTCTCCAGATGAATAACCGTTGAAATTTTTCTCCTTGGTCGGTATTCGTCCCACATGTTTATTCTTACTTTTCTTGATGTTGGTGCACTTCTGAGTTGGATTGATTTGTCCAAGGTAGTCAAAGTAGGTTGACTTAGGGTGAGCCCATGCATATGTCTCAGGATCATATAAGAAACACTTTTCTATGGTGAGGTCCGCATGAAATGAAACAGTAGGGAGAGTCTCTAAACCAATAGTCTCATCAACAACCGCTATCTCAGATGTAGCAACGGGGTAGGGATCTTTTATTGCCTGATGGTTACGACTGTCGAGGACTTCGTGGCTTTCCTCAGAAAATCGTGGTTCCTCAAAGACTGGGTGAGATTGAAGAGCTTCCAATGTTGTAAAATTGATTTTCTGAGTCTCACACTCAATAATTGCCTTAGCCAATGCTAAGAATGGCTTTCCGAGAATAATTGAAGACTGGGTGAATTCTCCTTGATGCTCAATATCAATTATTGTGAAGTCTACTTTGAGCGGAGCACCTTGGAATGTAATGATAGCCGAAATGGTTCCTCTCGACCGCTTTATCGATCGATCAGCTAGTTGAATGATCTCTCATATCTTCCTGATAGGTCCGAATTTGAGCTCGTGAAATACAGAGGTCGGGAGGATATTAATTGGTGAGACTCATCAATTCAAGTATGGGTAAAAATTGTATCTTTGATCCCACAGTCAAATCTGAGCAACCGCTTCACTATGCGGCTCTTGATTTTTCTCCTCAACACCAAGGTGGAGGGCACTGACAAGATATATCTTTCAGTCTTTGTTCTTATCCTGCCTGACTTTTTCATCATTAATTTGTCCATTACAAATCCTATAAGGTTGGGGAAGTGTTCAATGGCATGTATAAAGGGAAGTTCAAAAATCAATCTTTTCTCTAGTGTTTCCCGTACATCAGGATTCAAAATCTTCAGATCTTCTTCAGTTTCAATTTTTATGTATTTTTCTAGATTTTCATTTTTTTGGTGTTTTTGAATATTTCATTTTTTTGGTATTTTCTATGTAGTGTGGTGATGTGGTGTTTTCCATAGATGAGAAGGGGCTTTGATGTTCCGAGTAAAAGGTATAGTCATCCCTAGGAGAGTAATATGCAGAAGTGTTACTGTTAGAGTCGTCCCTGGGGTGAATGATGTCTATGGGTTTCTGAATATCCTCGGGGTTCTCAACATTAGATCCAATTATTTCATCCTCCACTTTCGTACTCGAGCTTCCATAAAATAATGTGAGTCGGACAATAAAGTTTCTGAATTTTTCCTCCATTAATTCATATCTCTTAGTGATCTTCGAAATGTCATCCTCCAAAGACTTTTAAGGAGCAGTTTGCATAGTTTCATGAGTATTCTTTTGTTTTCCATCTTGAAATCCAATCATTTCATCTTCCATTTTCATATATGAGCTGGGAGAAGATCCTCTCAAAACATGTCTTGATTTGTTGTCCTCTGAAAATTTCTCCTCTAAAATCATGGAAGGAGTCTGTTCAATAGGATAGAAACCATATGTTTTATGGTGTGATTCAGGCATGTGGAGTTGGTCTGAGTAGAGTTCATTCCTTTGATCATGATTTATCGGACCCTTATACTATGGAGTCAACATACAGGATTTATGTGTTTCAATGTCATCAGTCCAATCCTCTGTGTGAGTGTCATGTCTGAAAATGGGATTGTCATGGTCAATCCAAGATGATAGTTGCTCATTTGTGTTCAAGGTTGGAGGAGGTGGAAGATGTGAAGAAGTGTCAAATTCGATCAAGTGGTTATAATCTCCCATGAATGATGGATTGACATTTACAGAATATGAAGGATGGATTGTATGATCAGAATAGAGAGGATTGACATATGAAGAAGTAGAGACCTTAGCGGTTGTTTGTTTCTATGATCCGAATAGAAAGGATTGTCATTCATCACTTAGATCAGATTTGTTGCATTGATTTGTGGGTAAGAGTCTCCAGTAGAAGTTGGATGATGTCTAGTTGGAGGATGTTTTGAAACTTTGGGTCTAACTGAGACGAACTCATTTTCATAGTATAGCTCTGATGGATACTTGGATAAATGTTCCGCCATTTTTGAAAGAGATGAAATGAATGACGACTTGGGTTTGACCGAGACGAATTTATTTTCATAATATAGATCAGATGGATACTCAGACAAAAGTTCCATAATTTTCGAAGGAGGTTTATTGGGTGACATAATGGATCTGTTTCAGATCAAGAAAGGAGAGTGATGGCACAAGTGTGCGGTTTTTTGATCTTCGAAATCGGTTCACACACACAAATCAAACCCCAGGTTTGCCAACTCACACAATGAAGCTGCAAGAGTTCAGCAATTTATCTTTTCAATTTTAAGTTGGTGATAAATCAATCTTGGAAAAAAATTAGCGAGATGTTAGGTGCCAGAAATTTTCTTAATGACTGGCCCGAATTCTTACGATTAGTTGCACCTACTTTGAGCTAGTATGGGTGTAAGTACGGATCATAAAATGGCTACTCGTGTTACTTAAGGACGGAGCCTTACGCAGTGTCCTTTAAACCACCCACTCTGCTAAGGAAATCTGGACCGTTTACCAGCTACCCGTAAATCCTCACTGAGAAGTAGCTAATCATTTTTATAGAATCACTAGTCAATATGAAAATTCGGATCTGGGCTCTAACCTTAAGTGTCTTCTCTCTCTCACTCAGACAAATAGAAGAATCCAAGGTCGGGGTTGCTCTCCTGGAAAAAATCTTGATTTTATGGGTTATTTAAAATCGGCTATATTTAGCAGTACCAATTTTAATTAGGCGATCACTAAAAATTTAAGGTGAGCACAAATGCACATCTACCATCCAGTCCCAATTTCCATTTAATATTATGTGACAAAACAGGTGGGAGAAATTCGGGAAAAGCTGATGCACACGAAAAATGATGATGAATGCTCAGTTAGAAGACTTATAGTGATTCCTCGCAATCTCCATGTAGGATGCAATACAAGAATTCAAAAATTATTCTAAATGAATGCAAGCCGATAAAAACCACATCTAGTAGAAAGTTCTATTAACGGGAAGAAATGAGTTAAATTTTTGACTAAATTAAACGATCTAATGTGCGTATTGATTAAAGTGCGATGTGGTCCTAAATTCTACGAGCACAATCAAAAATTTAAAAGATCTAATAGCCGTATGTGCAAGTCTATATTAAGCGCCACTCAAGTCGGGCCCCACCCTCACCAAAGAAGGAAAGGCCACGACACACCACAGAAAAATTTTGAGGTCTTGTTACACACGCGACAGTCTAAACGGACACCACTATAAATGAGCAATTAATTACAAAAATTAAAAATTGTAGAAATAAATCCTAGACTCTACGCTCTCTCATGACTCGACTCGATCTTAAATTTAATACGGATTTTTTTCGGAAGTCAGTGAAGATGCTTCGGTTCGTGAGAAACTGCTCCACGTACATCATGTAACTCACAAGAAAAATAAGAGAAAGAGTGGAATAAATAAAAAATAAAATAAGAAAATAAATGCAAAAAATAAAATAAAAATAAATGCAGGGAAAAAATGGAATTTATACATTGAAGATTCGGGGGTCAGACTCCCCGAATAAAGAAAACCGAACAAAATTTTTTTAGACAAAATCTAAGCCATTTGCCTCCTCGATAATGGTGCCATTTGACGAATCACGAAAAGCCCTAAATAATTTGCGTGAATTATCGAGCGTTAATTTATTATGTCGTTTCGTTTTAGGCGAGCAATCAGAATCGGTCAAGAAATAACCACATGAAATTTAGTCAATTTTACTCAATGCAGTTTTATGTTTATTTTACTTGGGCAAGTCCCAAGGTCGAACTCAAGGAGACAAAGGAACAACCTAGAATTTTGTCTATCAAAGTTCGAGCATGATTTTCGAGGCGGTCTTTATTTGTAATTTTTAATGCAATTTTGGGATCTGAAATGCAACTTTGGCTGATTTTAAGGACTAGAAAATGAATATCAATCAAATGATGTCCGAAAAATATGAAACTTGGCCAAGGTGACAATTATGATGAAATTAATGCATTGTAATTTTTTTGGAATTTTTTATGCAAAATAAATATTCTATGAATTTATGAATGCAAACACAATGAATCTCAATAATTGATTATAATAAACATTAAACCTAATTATTTTCAAGAGATAAAATTATCCAAGTTCTATCACTTGATGATTAATCTCAGAAAAATCCTAAACCTTAAAAATACTAGATTCAATACCTATTAAAAATTAATATTGAAATATGCAAAATAATTTTTACAGAACAAATCATGCACACAAATACAATTCTTTATGGGTACGATGTAACATACAACTAAATCTACAATCCATGTTTTTTCGGTAATTTTCAGAGCAATTGTTAATTAGTTATGAATTTTCAAGCACAGAATGAGCAAAACATACAATTTTCCACAAAACAATTAATTAACCACTGATCACAAAAATGTCAAACATATGCCAAGATGTAGGGATATAGTTGTAGAACAAAATGTCTATTTTTGATAAATAAAATAGTGTAATGTAGTAGTTCAAACTGGAGGGGGAACACATGGGTAGCAATGTAATATTACAATAATTAAAAATAAAATACAATGAGGACTAATTTGTAATTACCGAAAGTGCTGGGGTTTTGCGCGGTTTTTGAGGGGTCGGAAATTAATGATAAATAGGTCGTTGCTATCCCCAAAAATCCCCTGACAAACAAACAAATATATTTTTTTATTTTGCTACTTATTGAATTATATAGGGGACAGGGTCGAACTCGAGAAGGCTACAAATCCCGAGGGTTATTCAATTCATCAAAAATCAATTAAGAGAAAAACAAGAATCTCAAAGGACAACTATCCTTGGTTTTTGTGATTTTTATCTTTTTATTTTTTTATTTTTTTATTTCAATTTTTTTATTTCCTGATTTTTAATTTTTTAGTGATTTTGATTTTGCATTTTTTGTATTTTTCAAAAATAACACAAAGCAATATGCACAAGCACAAGAAATATACACACCAATTCTTTTTTTATAATTTTTAATTATGAAAAAATGCTTAGAAAAATCCAGAGAAAAAATTTTTGAGTTATAAAAGTTTTGAAATATTCTTGAGATTTTTTTGTAGAATTTTCAGATGTTTTTGTATTTTTCTAAAAATCAAACAGTGAGAAAATGCGAAATTATGTACAACCTGGAGTAATTTGCAACTTAAAAATATTTTAAGTACCCAATACTCCTGACAATTATTTTTATGACAAAGTAGAAGCAATTATCTACAAACAGGAACTGAAATCACTATTTTTAGAATTTTGTAGAATGTTCTATGTTTTTTATAAGATTTTTGATGTTTTCAGTTTTTTTGGATTCTATAAAGAATTTAAGCGTGAAATTTGCACGGAAATTTACAGATAATGAAATACAAGTACCCTAATTTTTTTGGAATTTTTGTAATAATATTTGATTTTTTTGAATTTTTGAATTTCAAACAGGGAAAATGACATGTTTTTGATTTTTTAATAATAATAAATGAAATCAAAATGCAATGAAAATTTTATGCCAGATGGATTTGCACATTGGGAGCATAACATAATTTTCAGACTAAAAAAACTTTTATTTCAATAGAATAATCGTGCAAATTTAGGTGTCTTAATAATAGGGACTAAAACGTAATATTCAATATTTTAGCATTAAATAAGTAAACAAAGTAAAGTGCGAAGAGGAAAACACAATTTACCCACGAGATGCATGTGTGTCGCACTTATTTGCTGCCAGGAGGGGACTTCTTTGCAATTCGAGGAAGTTCTGGGGTCCCTTTTTTTATTAAAACCCTAGAAAGGGTTCCTTCTCTTCGTTCTTTAATCACAAGGGGAGCATAGGGGTAGAGCCACTGCCCGTGGATCTTGAGATGGCGAAGGACACGACACTTGGGGCGGCACCATTGGGCACTCGGAGTTGCGGCGGTGCAGCGTGGAGGGGCTTGGACGGGCGGTTGGAGGTCAGCTTGGGCGGCACCAGACCACGCAGCCAAAGACGGAGGGGGCCGCAGAAGATGACGGAGGGGGCCGTGCGGCGGAGGCGTCACGCGCAGGGCAGCACGCAGCAGGAGGTCGGAGCAGGAGGGTGTCTCCTTTGCGTCGGTAGACTGCGGAGGACTCGTGCGACGGCGTGGGTAGTTCGCCTAGAGGGGCTGGTCGAAGGCGGCGCAGGCGCGAGCAGCGACTGCTAGAGTGGTGGCGTTACTGAAGAAGGGGGCGACGGTGCCTGGACGGCGGCCGTCCCCTCTTTTTTTGTTTTTTTATTTATTATTTTTTTGTAATTTTTATTGTTTGTGATGTAAACAGTAAAAAACCTTTTTTTATTTTTTATTGTAAATCTGAAATAATAAAAAAAAACAGAAAATGAGAAATGTTTTTTTATTTATTTTTTATGTTGTATTCTTTTTAATGTTCCTCCAAAACAAACGTTAGAGGAAAATAAACAAATAATTTTATTTATTTATTTATTTATTTATTTACAAATCAGAAAATGAACGGAGATCCGACGAAAATGAAATATTTGAATCCGATCTCCAGCCACCGTACACGGTCGGAGTTGATAGGTCGTGGAAGATAGAATAGAACACGTGGAGATCGAGAAAGTGAGATGAAAATTCGGAATCTGAGACAGATCAAATTAAGATGGATTTTTTTTTAAAAGATCTAAAAAACAAAATGACGATGGAATTGAAATGCGATGAAATAAACTACGATTAACCTAGATAAAAATAAGAAAAATGTGGATCTCACCTTAGGAGCGGAAATGGATCGTGATCGCCTCGACAAGGCCGACTCGCTGTCACCGGACGGCTTGGAGCTAGGCAACTTTCTCGACGAAATTTTCTCTCAGAGATTGGGCTCCTCTTTCTAAAGATTGATCTAGTTGAAATGAGTGAGAAGGAGCCATATAAATATAAAAGATAGAATGAAATTTGAATTTTTGAATTTTTGGATAAAGAGATAAGAGAGATGAAAATTGAAATGAATTTCTGAATTTTTTGGTGGAAGAGATAAGAGAGATGAAATGAGATAAAGTAAAAGAGATAAAACTATTTACAAAATTATCTATTTTTTTAATTTTTATCACTTTATTTATTCGAATTAAAAAATGTTATTTTTTATGGTCGTTAATTAAAAATAGCAACTATATATATAAACTATATACATATATGACATTATATACAAGGGTAAATGAGGAAATTAGCCTTTTTGTTTTAAAAATTTTAATTTTTGTAATTTTTATTTTAAATAATTAGTAAGACTAATTTACAAATATATACATATATAATATACACAAAATACATGGCAAATTTGCACAAACCACCCCAGAAAATCAACTTTTTACTCCTAACTCCAAAAATTATGAAATCACAGCCATTTAAAGATAATTTAATTTAGAACCCAATGGAAGTGAGTTGATTCAATTTGAGCTCATATGGAGCCGGAATTGGTCTTTCAATTAGTGCTTAGTGGCTTTTTCCAAGTGTGGTTACTTTTATTATGTACATGATTTAATTATGCAATTATTTTTATTAATTAGGACACATTTTTATTTACAACTTTGGTTTTGAAAGTTATTTGATTTGAAGTCAATTAAGGCACAAATAAATTAGTGTTAGTTTTATACAAATATACACAAAATAAGTGAGAAGTATTTACAACAACACACACACATTTTTTTTATTTTCTGCTTAAGGACCCTTATCTCCCTCTACTTTATTCCTAGTCGATCAGGTCAAGTCTTGACCTTCTCTCAAGGTTCGAGTCAGCCTGTATACAGTCTTCCTTTTTTCTTTTCTTTTTCTTTTTTTCTTTATTATTTATTTATTTATTTTAGGTTAAAATTAGTAAGAAGTGTGCAATATTTACATCGATGGAAGTTAGTAAGAATACAGAGTTAGTGTTATATGCAGGTATTTTATAAGGGATTTTAAGCTAAAATAAATGAATAAAGGTGATGAATCACAGATTCATCATCCCCCTTATGCTTTACCTTTGCTAGTCCCTTAGCAAACGCTTATTTGAAAGAATAAGTGAAGAAAAAGAAAATGAAAGGGAAAATAAAGAAAGTAGGACAATATCGAGTATTAAACTTATCTTCATAAAATTGTAGTTTGGAGCTCTATCGAACCTTTGGATTATTAGTGTGTCGGAACTTCTGTGAGACTTAGAATTTTAAAATCAACAGCCTTCAAGTTCTACACATCATTGTCACAGTTTCGGCTCAGAAGTCATCTTAGATCAATCCTCCTCCTAAAGCACACCCTATGAACATTGAACAATCGACTCATGTGTGTGAAAAGTTTTAGCTCTTCCCATCTATAATGTTGAACTACCATGCAAATATCCTCTCCAGTAACTCGTCCTCGGGGAGTCAGGTATTTCCTTCTAAGGTCTGTCGCGCTGTGTTCACAATCGAATTAGGGGAGAAGTTAGAAGAAGGAGAAAAGATCTGGAGGGTGGCCAGTGTAGTCACCTCTCCTTGTGAAGCTAGGCAGTGTAGCCGAGTGTTCACTAAGATCTGCATGTTTTCTTGAAGCTTGGACCTTTTTGGTAAGATTTTTATTTGGTAGTGCCTTCTTTGTATTTGGATTTTTTGTGGTTCTTATTGGATCTTATTGTGCCCCTACGGATATAGAATCTTTTTGTTTCCGTACATTTTTTGGGGTCTACGAAAAAATTGTGCCCATCCGTCCATCCCTTTGTGAAGCTTTATTTCAACCCGTACTCCAGTCTTTAGATTTCCACGCTACCAGAAAAGAAACTCACACAGTCTTCCAACATCCCGTCTGAGTTGTGCTAAGTGCATAGTGCGAGAGTACAAATTGATTCCCTATTCCAGTGTTATACCCAGAATGAAGAGACCAGGTTAGATACTAAGAGTCAAACACTGCACATTGTCATGTGGAACTCAAAGAATTAAGTTAAAGACCTGAAGCTTCTAAAATCATATTTCTCGGTGAATTTCCTCTAAAAATTAGGTGGATTAAGGTCCAACTAATCTCCATTCTAAATTTTATTCCAGACATAGTTTAAATATCAATAATATCCTGAAAAATGCACATGCAAATGCAAAATATGAACAATGTAGAGAGTTTTTTTTTTAAAATAAATGATGCACATGTGTAAAGAACATTTTTTAAACAATTTTCTAATTTTGAACTTTTTATGGATTTTTGGAGGAAAAATGCAGATGTGAAAGAAATGTTTTTTTGAATTATGCAAATTTTATAGACTTTCGGTTTTGTAGTTTTTTTTTAAAGGAAAAAGGTTTAGTAAAATATATACAAGTAAATACAAGATTTTTTTGTTTTTTTGTTTACTTTTTTGTTTGTTTTTGTTTTTTTCTGTGTGTGTTTTTGTTGGTTTTTTTGTTGTGATTTTTTTGTTGTGTTTTTTGTTTGTTTTTTTGTTTTTGTTTTTTTACACACGTGGATTTTACGAAATTATACACATAACCCCCCAAATAGGTGTATTTAAAAGTACGAGTTATGTCTAAAGTATATATACAATATATACGATACATATCTTATTTTATATCCCCAGCAACGGTGCCATTTTGTTGTGCGCGATTTTGGGGGGGTTGGAAATTAATGATAAACAGGTCGTTGCTATCTCCAAAAATTCCGTGACAAATAAGCAAATATATATATTTTTTGCTACTTATTAATCTGTATAGCGGACAGGGTCGAACTTTGAGAGGCTGCAAATCCTGAGGGTTATTTAATTAATCAAAAATTAATTATGAGAAAAACAAGAATCTCAAAGGACAACTATCCTTGGTTTTTCTGATTTTTTATCTTTTTATTTTTTATTAATTTTTTTTATTTCTAATTTTTTTGTATATTCTGATTTTCAATTTTTTAGTGATTTTGATTTTGCATTTTTTTTATTTTTCAAAAATAACACAAAGCAATATGTACAAGCACAAGAAATATGCACACCAACTCTTTTTTACAATTTTCAATTAAGAAAAAATGCTCAGAAAATTCCAGAGAAAATATTTTTGAGTTTTCAAAGTTTTGAAATATTTTTCAGATTTTTTTGTGAAATTTTCAGATGTTTTTGTATTTTTCTAAAAATCAAACGGTGAGAAAATGCGAAACTATGCACAACCTGGAGTAATTGCAACTTAAAAATATTTTAAACTGCCCAAAACTCCTGAAAACTATTTTTATGACAAAGTAGATTCCATTATCTACAAACAGGAACTGAAATCACTATTTTTAGATTTTTGTAGAATTTTCTATGATTCTTATAAAATTTTCATGTTTTTCAGTTTTTTTTGAGTTTTATAAATAATTAATACGTGAAATTTGCATAGATATTTACAGGCAATGAAATACAACTACCCTGACTTGTTTTGGAATTTTTGGAGTAATATTTGAATTTTTTTGAATTTTTGAATTTCAAACATGGAAAAATGACATGTTTTTGTTTTTTTAATAATAATAAATGAAATCAAAATGCAGTGGAAATTTTATGCTAGATAGATATGCACATCAATAGCATAGCATAATTTTTTAAAAGTTTTTGGACTAATAAAAACTTTTATTTCAATAGAATAATCATGTAAATTTAGGTGTCTGAATAACAGGGACTAAAACGCAATATTCAATGTTTTTGCATTCAATAAATAAACAAAATAAAGTGCGAAGAGGAAAACAAAATTTACCCACGAGATGCATGTGTGTCGCATGTGAGTTTGCTGCCAGGAGGGGACTTCTTTGCAATTCGAGGAAGTTCTAGGGGCTTTAATGCAATTTTTCCCTTTTTTTATTAAAACCCTAGTAAGGGTTCCTTCTCTGCGTTCTTCAATCACAAGGGGGCATAGGGGTACAGCCGCCTCCCCTAGATCTTGAGATGGCAGAGGACACGACACTTGGGGCGGCACTGCTGGGCACTCGGAGTTGCTGCGGTGGAGCGTGGAGGGGCTTGGATGGGCGGTTGGAGGTCGGCTCAGGTGGCGCCGGACCGCGCAGCCAAAGGCGGAGGGGGCCGCGGAAGATGGCGGAGGAGGCCACACGGCAGAGGCAACGCGTGCAGGGCAGCACACAACAGGAGGTCGGAGCAGGAGGGGGTCGCCTCGCATCGGCGGACTGCGGAGGACTCACGCAGCGGTGCGGGCGGTTCACCAGGAGGGGCTGGTCGAAGCGGCGTAGGCGCGGGCAGCGGCCGCTAGAGTGGTGGCACCGCTGAAGAAGCGGGGCGGTGGCGCCTGGAGGCGGTCGCCCCCTCTTTTTTTATTTATTATTTGTTTATAATTTTTATTGTTGGTGATGTAAATAGTAAAAAACTTTTTTTGTTTTTTTATTATAAATCCGAAAAAATAAAAAAACAGAAAATCAGAAATGTTTTTTTATTTATTTTTTATTGTTTTCTTTTTAATGTTCCTGCAAAACAAACGTTAGGAGAAAAGAAATAAATATTTTTATTTATTTATTTTATTTATTTACAAATCAAAAAATGAACGGGGATCCGACGAAAATGAAAGATTCGAATCCGATCTCCGGCCACCGTACGCGGCCGGAGTTGATAGGTCGTGGAAAATAGAATAGAACACGTGGAGATCGAGAAAGTGAGATGAAAATTCAGAATCTGACACAGATCAAATCGAGATGGATTTTTTTAAAAAGATCTAAAAACAAAATGACGATGGAATTAAAATGCGATGAAATAAACTACGATTAACCTAGATAAAAATAAGAAAAATGTAGATCTTACCTTACGAGCGGAAATGGACCGTGATCGCCTCGACAAGGCCGACTCGCTGTCACCGGACGACTTGGAGACTAGGCAACTTTCTCGACAAAATTTTCTCTTGGATATCGGGCTCCTCTCTCTAAAGATTGATCTAGTTGAAATGAGGGAGAAGGAGAAATATAAATAGAAAAGATAGAATTAAATTTGAATTTTTAAAATTTTTGGATAAAGAGATAAAGAGAGATGAAAATTGAAATAAATTTTTGAATTTTTGGTGGAAGAGATAAGAGAGAAGAAATGAGATAAAGTAAAAGAGATAAAACTATTTACAAAATTATCTAATTTTTTTGAATTTTCTTCATTTTATTTATTTGAATTAAAAAATGTTATTATCTTTTTATTTTTTTTATGGTGGTTAATTAAAATAGCAACTATATACATATACTATATACATATATGACATTATATACAAGGGTAAATGAGGTAGTTAGCCTTTTTGTTTTAAAAATTTCAATTTTTGTTATTTTTATTTTAAATAATTAGTAAGACTAATTTACAAATATATACAAATTCAATATGCACAAAATACATGGAAAAATTGCACAAACCACCTCGGAAAACCAACTTTTTACTCATAACTCAAAAAATTAGGAAATCACAACCATTTTAAAGATAATTTAATTTAGAACCTAATGGAAGTGAGATTGATTCAATTTGAGCTCATATGGAGCCGAAATTGGTCTTTTAATTAGTGCTTAGTGGCTTTTTCCAAGTGTGGTTACTTTTATTCTATACATGATTTAATTGTGCAATTATTTTTGTTAATTAGGACACATTTTTATTTACATCTTTAGTTTTGAAAGTTATTTGATTTGAGGTCAATTAAGGCATAAATAAATTAGTGTCAGTTTTATATAGATAAATACAAAATAAGTGAGAAGTATTTACAACAACACACACATATTTTTTTGATTTTCTGCTTAAGGACCCTTATTTCCCCCTACTTTATTCCTGGTTGATCAGGTCAAGTCTTGACCTTCTCTCGGGGTTCGGGTCAACCTGTATATAGTCTTCCTTTTTTTCTTTTTCTTTATTTTTCCTTTCTTTCTTTATTTATTTATTTTAGGTTAAAATTAGTAAGAAGTGTACAATATTTATACAGATGCAAGTTAGTAAGAATATGGAGTTAGTGTTATATGTAGGTGTTTTATAAGGGATTTTAAGCTAAAATAAATGAAAAAGATGAATCACAGATTCATCATGGGGTGAATTTTGCAAAATTGTCAGAGGGTCACGTACGTAGCACGTGATTTCTGGATGGTGGACTTCTGGGCAAATATGATAGAATCCAGGTGCTCTCTCGCAATTTACCCAGCAGTCACTTGGCATGTGACCCTGGGGTAGCTGGGCTTTGGCGTGAATAGATAGAGTTGGAAGGGTGCAGATGCAAAGTTCCCCCAACCACGTACGGATCAGGTAGGAGGGGGCCTCGGGCGTCATGCCCGGTAGCGAGGTGGTCATCGATGAATACGTCATTGTCCTCCAGCGGTGAAGCTCCTGAAGGGGAGATGCTTAGCTCCTGTAACCATCCGACGGTCTTCGGGGAAGTGTCTCCTGGCGTCGACGATGTTGGTCAATGATGAAGGCGTCTTGAGGCAGGGCACCGACCTCCAGTGGCTGGAGCGGAGTGAGATGATCGTTGACGTCGCGGAGGCTGGAAGCACCATTGGCGTTGGCGGAGATGGTAGCGATGGTTGGCGACGAAGGCGCATATGCAAGATGTGTCGTTGGCTCGACGGTTAAAGGCTGGAGCTGTAGCAGATGGTGAGTTTGAACGCGCTGCAACAATCCACGATGGCTGGGACCTCGTCGGAGGAGGTGCTACGCGGTGCTGTCACCACCGCGAATTCCTCCTGTGGTGCAGTCGGCAGATGGGGGAAGATGAGGGCGGCAGCGGAGGTTAAATAGGACGAGGGTGATGGTCATAGTGAGAAGGGAATCGTGCGAGATCACAGGGGAGTGTGGGGCTGATCCGATGAGGATCTTTGAGGGATCTGAGATGGAGTGTGACAGCAGTATTCACGGAGGAGATTGGAGGCAGTGCTGGCGAATTTGCTAGGCAGAGATGGTGGCTGCAGCGAAATTTGGCGGGTGTCGCCGCTCGATTTGGTAAAGGTGGGGAAGGAAGAAGATGGGCACGTGCTGGGCGTGCGTGCTGGGGTGGCACGTGACCAGCACGTGCGGTCTTATATATATATATATATAATAAAACGAAATTAAAAATCCTCCAAAAATGGGTGATACGTGGCGGCTCCAGGAGCGCCACGTGTCAGCCCCAGAAAATTCAAAAAATATAAATAGAAAGATAAATACTTAAAAAATAGTAAATGACCTTGGATTGAAAAAATTTTCTTCACAAAAGTTGCTCCTCTCGATGAGATCTACAACTTTCATGAAGACAACAAAACCACAATCGATCATTTGTGCAATGTGCTTTTTTTGGGGTATCCCATGTACATAGAATACCATGATTTTTGGATTTTATATTTTTTGTCATTTTTAAATCAGATAAAAATCCGAAAAAATATGAAAAATCAAAGATAAATATTTATACTTTAATCTATTTTTTTATTTTTATTAAGTAAGAAAAAGAAGAAATAAAATAAAAGACGAAAAAGACAACTTTTGTACAGACAGTTAGTGAAGACTCAGACTTAATTAGTTTCTTTGATTTCAAGCTTAGTTTGGATTTGGATTTTTACACATTTTAGTAAAACTTTCATCATAGAAGACAAATGAAAAAGAAATAAAATGAGTCAATTATGTACATAAAATAATAGGTCGAAAACCGCTAAAATACAAAATGTATAAAAGAGGCCCAAAACCCAACTTTCACATATGAGCTAGGATTCACTTGAACTTGTCTTGTTTTGAAGGTAATTGAATGTACATTAGTTCAAAAGTGAGTAGGATCAAAATGGACACTGGATGGGGAAGATATTGAGGTTTTAGTCCGGGAATCCTAGAACTAGGGTTTGGATTTTTGGTCCACTTATTTAGGTTAGTGATTTTTTTTGTATTTTCTATTTGTTAGTGATATGTACGCAATGGAGTTGGTTTCAGGTCATTTGGAGTTAGCATGAATTAGTTAAAACTCAGGAAAGTTAGGCTATTTTCAGGTCAATTTTTGGCTGGGATTTTTGGCTTCTTATTTGTGCGAAAATAAATGATAAAAAATGTAATTCTTATTAAAATATGCATGAAGGCTAATTATGCAGAATAAATGAAGAAATGCCACTGAGTTTTAGGGATTTGAGCTTCATTCATGACTTTTAGAGTGATGAATCTGAGATTCATCACAGAGAGAATTGATAGGAGGATGAATGAACTTGACAACAATTTGTCCCAGTTGCCAAAGCAGATGGAAGACTTGGATAAGAAGGTATCTTGGAGGAAGATACATGTTGTATCTACATCAGATGCTCTTATCTACTGCATGCCTCACGTACAGGAACATCCGATGTCAGGGTAACACCACCATGGGTTGAGGACCACTCCTTTACCCAGCCACAACAACAACAATTGTTAGCAAAGATAGATTTGGAGGAGCTACCTCTGGTATGGGAGGAGAACGGTGTATGGTATTCACAAGATCCTGCTCAATGGGGACCATCATTCCTATCGACATCCCTCTACTTTTTACAACACCGCTTTCACTCCCGCGCCTCTTCCTATACAGTTAAGCCAAGGAGCCTACGACTCCCAGCTGCCGAAGTAGCAACAATAGTACATCCGTCAACCGACATACCATTCGAGACGACATGACCCATCTTTTCAACATCACCCTCCCAACAACAGTTTCAAGTCCATCAGGGCCAGTCTTCACGTTATCCATCTTCTTCTTTTCAGCAGCAGTCACCTTCACTCGAGGAGCTCCATTCCTACATGAGCGAGGTATAGGATATGCGATTTGACATCAACTGCTTATCCCCTTGGTAGGGCAAGCAGTCTGTACCATCTACTCCATTCCTACCCAGGTTCAGGCTAATCCTAACAACCTGAACAAGACACATCTAGAGCTAGGCATGAGATTTTTCTATTTGATTGTATTCATCATATGTCACTTAAGAGAGGAAAGATCGTGGTCGTACCTGACTGTCTCTAAGCCTCTACCTAAGGAGTTTTCAGAGGATGAGGAGGACATGCGTCAGTAGCAACAATCCCTTCAAAGAGTAACGAGACTGTTGAATGCTAAGATTCAGGTTTTTATTTAATGGAAATATTCACAAGTAAAGTGTGGTCGTCGTAACCCAAAGAAGTGTCAAGCAAAAATATTTGTTTTTTTATTCATAGTTCAAGTCAACAAACAAGAAAAAGAATATAAGTATAGGAATTATGAGTGCTTTTTATTTACCAGTATACCGTACAAGATCGAACTCAGGGAGGCTATAGAAATCTCGAGGGTTATTCGATTCAAAGAAAAATCAATGATGAGAAAAAAAGGAATTCTATGAACACTATTCTTGGTTTTTGTATTTTTGATTTTTTTTTTATTTTTTATATGTATTATATCTAGTTTTTTGATTTTATATTTTTTATGATTCTAATTTTGCAAATGATTTTTATTTATAAAACAAATGAAAAAAATTAAAGAAAAATGAATAATACAACTCTTGTTTTATTTTCAAAATAAACTAAAAATATATTAAAAAAACAAAATTTATTTTTTAGTTTTTGAAATTTTTTTAATGTTTATGGGATTTTTCTAAAATTTTTAGAATTTTTAAGGATTTTAAATAAATCAAAAATAGAGAAAAAGATAAATAAAAAAATGCGAATGTTTTTTAATTTAAAATAGAAAATAAAGTCGAAAATAGATAAAATATGCACAAATGAACGATAACTTTTACATTTTCTAGAAAGCTATTTCATATTTTTTGGAATTTCCTTTGAATTTATATGAATTTATTAGTGTTTTGAGTGTTTTTTTATTTTTATGATGAATTAAAATGCAAAAGTGGTAACAAATTAAAGTGATGAAAATAAATAGGCATGAACTTTTTTAGAATTTTCTGTAAAAACTTTATATTTTTTATTGATTTTTAAATGGAATAAGGGAATTTTTATGGACTTTTAAATTTTTTAAAATAATAAAAGTAATGAAAATGTGAAATAAAAATTAAAGATGAAAAATGTACTTTACAAAAAGCTAACATGGTTTTTGTAGATTTTTTAAAGATTTTTTGCTAATTTTTATTTTATTTTGAACATGAAAAATAAATGCACATGGCTATGGATTTAATTATTTATAGTTTATAGAATAAATGAAAATAAATAAATAAATACTAGGGCTAATTGTGCAAAACATTCAAAAAGTGCGTGCAGACACATGCATGCCCCGCTAGGCTATACCTAATTGCAAATAATTTAATTCCATGGGCCGAATAATAACAAATAAAGTATAAACTTTTTATTGCAATTTTTCGACAAAATCACATGTAAGGCACAAGCACAGTTCAAGCAGGATCAAAATGCAAATAAAATAAACACTAGGGTAAATAATGCAAATGTTCAATACATATAATGCAGACACATGTCCAAAAGGACTTATTTGCAAAAGAAATAAATGCAGGAGTATAGGCACAAATATGCCCTTAATACACGTGAACTAATCTACACCCGTGATTCGTCTAGATGCTGATCCAGCGACTAAAAATGAAGCGTGCTTTAGCGGCTCTAATATGATCAGGAACTTTGATCCACGATTTAGCTTTGGGGCAAAAAGGATACACACGATCCAATCTAGATGCCTTGTTCTTGATCGGAGGGCCACAATAGGCTTTGGAAGAACTTGTAAGTAGATATTCTTCGGCGAAGTTCGATAGACGAGATCTCAACCAATCTCTGCCTGAATCATCTTTTGATAGGTGCTATGGCTGCCTGCGATTACCCTCTAACTGAATATGGGCTCCAAGATCCATGGCGAAGGCTCCAAGGAGATCTGGAGGTCTGGATGTGTTTGGCATCATGTGGACCTCGAGCTTGCTCCTCTTGCTCCCTTATGCGCTCCTAAGACCTGCAATGCAACTTACGCTAGGAGGCGATGCTCCAACGATGTTATGAAGGCATAAAAGGTAGAAAAATGGTGAACGTATGTAGGCTCTAGCGAGGGTGGTCAGAACAGAAACCGATCCTTATGTATTATACACTGTGTGATTTTATTCTTGTATTTATTTTCATTTATTTTTGTACATATTATATTTTTAAATATTTGTATATATTATTTTTGAATCATATAAAATATAAATAAAATTATAAAATAAAAAATACGTAAAAATAAAATCTTGTATATAATGTATGTGTACCATCGACCTGTATTGTAAATACCTCTATTTATTTAACCTAATAAATTAAGTCATAAAATAAAATAAAATATGTTTAAAACCTTTAAAAAATGTTATAAATTAATAAATTATTTCTAAAAATAAAAAATTGAAAATTCATGTGTCATATATATATGCATATATACATAAGAATAAAGGTAAATATATATTTTCTTTTATATATTTAATTTATTTAAATTATAAAAAAACACCATAAATAACTTTAATTATTTATTAACATTTTTTATGTGCATAAGTATTTTATTTGAATGCATGTAAATATCATTAATTTGTAAAAAATAACATCCATTATTTGACCTCTAAATATTGTATAAATATTAGTATTTAATCCCAAATAAAATAATAAAGGAAAAGAAAGAAAAAGGAAATATCAAAGATATTTACTGACCCTAAACCCTAAGGCTAAGTCAAGGATTGACTTGGTCGACCGATAATATAGTAGGGGGAGATACAACAATAAGTTGTACAGAAACAAACTCAAAAACCTTAATTCTCAAACTCAAAGATAACCATTTACCCTATTTTATTATTCATTTTATGCACCTCAAATAACAAAATGATCAACATGAAATTTGTACATAAAATACGTAAAAAATTATAAAAACAATTGCACATTAAAATAAGGTACTGTGTAACAAGGACACACAAATGAAAAAGAGGCAAACTAAACTTCACAGATCAATATATCCTCCATATGAACTCAAAATTCACTAAACTCGCATCCATTAAATATATATTTAATGAAGGTGGTTTCATTTAAAGTGGAGTTAAAATGCAAAAGCTGGCTTTCTGGGGCCCCATTGTACTATATACATGTATATTTTACTCATTTTATTTATTCTTTATATTTTTACTATTTTTATATTTCTAAACACTTGTAAATATTACTTAAAGCATATTAAAAATATCAAGGTAAATAAAATAATTCAAAATATATTAAAATATATAGTTATAACATACCTATATTGTATGTACATATATTTTTTTATACATGTTAATAAAATCAATAAAATGAAATTAACATATGTCAATATGTACTTAATGATACTATAAAATATAAAATATCTATTATAATAAAATTTAAAAAAACAAAAATAAAATAGATGAAAACATAGGTAAATATACCTATAAGTATACTTGTAAAAATTAACACCTAATAAATGATGTTGTAAAATAAATAAAAATTATATAAAAATAGTACATACAATAATAAAATTTTTTAATGCTTTAATTTTTATTTTATTATTTTATTTTATATTTTATTTTCATCCATTTATTCTTTTTTCTCCTTATTTTGTCCTTATTTGGTCCTACATGGACCAATGAAGAGCTCCCGAATATTGACCAGCAAGTCAACTACCCTCTGCCTCCTCTGACCTGTCAGAGCGCCTCGAGTTCCCAACTTCATCGATTTTTCTCTTTTGATACATTGCTCCATTGTATTTGATGTTTTAACAAAATCTCTACATCTTCCATTCATCTTTTACGCCCATCAATCACCTTCCTCATCCTCCCCTCGATCTGGTCGTGATTCCTCAATGTTTGACGCCCCCTAGTCTATGTATAAATAAAAACCCCAAGCTTTTCTTTTGCGATTTGATCCACCATTGGTGTCTTGTAACCCCAACGAACCCAGAAGTTCGTGTGGTCTTCATGACAGGGAGGTTTCAGCAGCTCCGCAATGAGGAAAAGGGGATAGCGGCGTTGATCCCCGAAGCTTGGAGCCTAACTTTGAACGAAGCATCTCCAGAGCTATTGGAGCTCTATCTAGGTTTATGTTAGGTTTAGTTCTCTCACATTTTCTTTCTGCATTTTAATTTCATGATTTACTTAATGTTTGCTGCTTTATCTTCTCCTATATTCTAAGATCAAAGTACGCTAGAGATCTCAAGCTCCGACCATTTTTCCATCACGTACCAGACATTGTTCCGACCCCCGACCACCTCCAGCTTGCTCCCCTTCCAGTTCTCCACTTCCATCTCCACCCAAATCCCCTTGATCTCTCCCAGATCAAGCCCTCATCTCTTACTCTACCACCGTCACCAGAGAGCCCCATTTCACTCCATTTCCGCCCCCATTCCACCTAATAAAGGCCTAGGTAGCTTCTCTCGTTCTTTGCCATTCTTATTCTTATGTGTGTATATCTTCTAGAAGACCCCTTTTGAGGGGTTTGAGATCCAAGAACAACATCCCTAGGTACTCCGAGCTCCATGCATCTCCAGGACCACATCAATGGGTCCTGGACCTTCTTGAGGGCATCAAAATCTACAAAAGCCTCTCTAAAACCCAACGAGCATCTCAGCAACAAGAGAGACCACTGGAGATGACCAGGAGCACGGATCGAAGGATCCTTACCCATCAGTTCTTCCCTATTCTTCCTCAACCCTTCACCACAGTCGATGAGGGGTGTTGCTCCAAGTTATCAGGTTCCGTTGGATTGTGGCTAGACATCATTGTCAGATCTCCATCCAGATCTAATCTCGAGCGCTCATCCACAAACCGTCATCAGCTGATGTGGGCACGACATGCGTTTAATTGAAGCAATCCGAGCTATTTACCCGCATGGCTATTATGGGTATTTTATATCTAAACCCTTGGGCATTTTTTGTATTTCATTCTAGTATTTAATCATTCATCTTCTTTGACTAGAACATCAAACTTTCATTTAATTACAATTAGGTCATATCCACGTCACCTCATGTGCCATCCCACTTGAGGTGCTTTTTGTGAAATTGCAATATATATCCTATATTTCCAGGACCTATTATTAAAGGATCTGGATGTTTTTATTAAATGCAAAAGGTCCTTGTAAACTATAGCTTTTATTTTTATGTATATTTATATTTAAAAATATTTTTATTGCTTTGAAAATTATAGGAAAAATTATTTAAGTGCTTGTTACTATGCTTGATGACATACATTTTTCGCATGTGTTTAAGCAATTTACCTATTTATAAAATATAGAAATTCATATTTCTTCTTATCTGCTAATAAAATTCCTAAAAATATGAAATCATTTTTAAAAATTGTAAAAAATTTAATAGATATATTATTGTATTATCTACAACATATCCAAAAATCACAAAAAAGAAAAACATAAAGCCTAAAAACTATGCAACCCTAAAAACTTACAAAAAATTGCAAAAATTAAAGAAAAAAAAATCCAAAAATGTATTTCTCTATTTCTGAATTATATATATTATATACTATATATAAAAATAGTTTTAGGTTATTTTTGGACTTTTATATTTATTAACCTAAACAAGTGCAACTATTTATTCTTTATACTATTTTGCTCTTTTTGATCATTTAAAAATGCATAAAAATTAATAAAATTCTACAAAACTTCCCAAAATAGAGAAAAAAATTAAAAACTCCAAAATCATTTTATTTTCTTTATTTTGAGGATATTTAGATATATTCAAAATATAAACCCTATTTATACTATTACTCTATATATTACTTATATAGTATATATTATATTGTTATGATATATAATTGTATATTATATTTTTTAAAAAGAAAAGAAACTAAACATTTAAAAAATTAAAAAGAAAATAAAAAAATATAAAAAAAATATAAATATAGAAACAACTAAAAATTCATACAAATTCACATATAAATAAAAATCCATAAAAATCTCAAAAACAAAAGGACAACAAGATTATAACAAGGAAATTGAATTATTTAGCAATAGTTAGTTTTAATTTCTCAATCTATACCATTTTCTCTCTGTGGTACGATATTCTACATATTATACAATATACATATATTTTGTAGAGTTAAAATAAAAAAATAAATTTTGACCCACTTCACTTTTATTGCTTTATTCATCTTGTGTGTTGATTGTTGTTTGATGCGGCTTCTGAGGTTGGCTTCCTCAACAACCATGGATCTAGCTTGTTAGATTGATAGATCTGCCAGGAGCGACAACATACACCACTTCAGAATCTCCATCACTTCGTTTCACCATTTCAGGCCCTCCATCAACCATCATTCCATTCCAGATCGATCCCCTTGTGCTTTGGTGTATCTTCTAACCTTGAAGGTGGCCAAAAGCGACATTGAAAGGAGCCATCTATTGAGCTTTGATCTCCTACTAATTCCTCTAATGAACTTGAATTGGCCTAGCCATCTGAACCTCCTCGAGTCTTGGTTGCACCTCAGACATCTTCGTTAGGGAGCTATGTGGTTTCTTGGACCTTCAGTTGACATACATGACGAGGAGGAGTCGAAGCACCTTCGTCAGAGCTCCGCTAGTCCTCCACTACCTGCAAAGGAGAAGGAAGAACACGATATATCATCCTTTGTCCGATCATTTCCTATGGCATATATCCAATGACGTTGGAGCCTCCACACAACGTAACTGAGGCATTATTTCAGACCTAAGGTCCAGCTCGCCCGAACCAACGCCGAACCTCCACAACGTGCCATGCATCTCGAACCACAAAGCACATCTGAGCGCATACATCACATGCCGAACGATTTGAGGCAGGTGAAATTACAAGCATACCCCTTCGACTTTATAGATAAGTCCCAGCTTGTGGTGAATTTCAAAATATCCAAGTATTTTTTGTTTGCACTTTAGTCCCAATCAGAGACCTTTATGTAATAAAAATATTATTTTTAATTAAGTTTTATTGCATTTATGCCCATGTATTGATTGTGAAATAACTTGAGAACCATAAGTCCAAATTTTATGAAATTTATCTCCTTTTAAAGATGATTTAATTCTATTTATTGTGGTGCTATTAATTTCTTGATTAGATCTATTATTCACATATTAATTTTCAAAGAATAAAAATAATCTTTCTAGCCCTTATATTGTGCCTAAAATTGATATGTCTATCATTGTTGCTCTACTCATCACCCATATTTACATCGAATTTATTTAATATGATTACGATGTTTAATAATTTATTAAATCATTATTTATTGATTAGATAATTATTTAAGGTGTGGTTGAGATAAATATCATATTAAATGTTCAAAAGAGACTCATTGATTAACTCATTATTTGGAGCATATAATTGGACCTGTAATTAGATTAATTGACTTTTAATTATTCAAGTTATTGATTAGTTAAATCAAGATCATTTGTGATTTCTTGAGTTGTGAGTGCATTTGGGCATCTTGACATTTTTATGTATTAGCATTATTTTTTAATTTAATTTATTTGCATTAAAATCCAAATAAAAAGAGCATGCCTTGCATTCTTTTTACATAACTTGACCTATATCCATTTCATTAAATCACATAATTGAAATTACCGGACCTACTATTAAAAATTAAATATTTGATACCTAAATAACTCAATTAATTGCTCATGTCCTTGCGTTCAACCCTGAACTTATCCAGGATAAAAGTTAAACCGAATCCTCTTCACAGAGATATTACGACTTAATTTGATTGATAGCTAAGCGACCATACTACAGATATCATTATTAAAACAACCATTTAGTGGTTAATCAGATGGCACCATTGCCGAAGATATGACATCATTAATTGATTTATTTAGGGTTAAGTATTTCTTTTTATGATTATTAGTGTAATTTAGGTTAAGTGTTTACAGCGTTATTTTATTGTTTTTGGTTGGTGTGTTTATTTGTTTATTTGTTTATTTATCAAATAATTGTCTAGCTACTTATCTCTTGAACTATATAATCCTTAGTTGTTTTGTGACATGGCCTACAGAACCAAAGGAGACTGAAGTGGCATGAAGGCGATGAGCTTGGAGCTCAAGCTGAAAAGAATCCAAAAGAACTACATTTAGCAGAGTTGTCAACTATATAAATAGTTGTTATTTTTGTTATGTTTATTGGTGTTGTAGTTATTTGTAGATAAGTACCCTATTTAAAATGGTTCTAAATTGAGTTCTCATGCATGTAAAACAGGGCCTTTATTTATTCTTTTTTTGTGGCTGTGTCGAGAGTGGTTCTCGACTTGAGTGGTGTGATTAGGTTTAGGAACATGTATTCAAATAAACAAAACTATGTCAAATTGCCTTGTGCCACTCGTAAATTAGGCTACACAATTTTACATCTTGAGATTCACTCATATCTTAAGATTCATTAATATAAGCACCGAAAAATGCGTACCATAATATGTTCTACATAGCTTAACTTAAATTGACTTCTTTCTCGCTAATAAAACTTCTACTCAGGGTATGGAATTTTTGACTTGCATCATAAAGTTTAGATATTTTAAAATTAAGTCTACCATGCACTTGGAGAGTGCTTGGAAGCGCTGCAAGTATTCATAAAACAATTGCATGTATCATTGATCTCCGCATGCATTCCGTTTTTCAACTCCTTCTTCTTGTTTTACAAAAATAAAGTTATAGGAAAAAGAACTGAGCGTTAGGTATATTCTTATGTGATCACGTTAATTTAGTGATAACCTGAACTCTAAAGTCGGGACTGAATTATGCAAGGCGGTAAAAAACTAAACTTGGAATAAAAATGATCTTGTACTACGGACGAGTAAAGCCCTCATTGGACACAAGTACTTACCCTAGACAGAGAGGGTGTGGACAAATCCCCTAAGGTTAGATACCAAATCCTTAGACTTCCACCCTAAGTTTCCAGGTCCAACTTTTACCGATTTGGGAGCTGCAAGTGGTTGCCTCCAACCTTAGAAATTTAGTTGCCTCCAACCTTAGAAATATATTTTGGTTGTGTAAGCTTGTGTATCTCTTTTAGGGTGTGATATTGAACTTGACAACCCAGGCAAATCACCTCATTGATTGAGAGCATTAAAGAGCATAACTAGGCGTAAGGCAACACCCTATGTGTAATGTTTGGAAAGATTGGATTATTAGTAACTTAAAATTGACAACATAATTCAGCCAAACTTTTACGACCTTCACATGTGAAATTGGTGAAATCATCACATGTTTGAATTGCATTTGTATTATATGAGTTGATTCCGCACATTCAAGTGCACCATAGTACTAGTTCTCCTTGGTTATATCATGTTCATATTTGTCTCCTTTTGACCTAGAAGATGGATAATTGGAGAGATTTTTGCCTGCACTTTGCGAACCTTTCGGTGAACTCTCCAAAGATCACGTCTTCCAAGATCAGTGGAACTTCACTCCATGGATCTACCTGGACTCATGACCCTCTCGAGCCTAGGATATCTTTCACTTCTTATTATGGCCCGAGACCTCTTTTTTCCGAAAGAATTCAAGAAGATTCATATAAGATGCCTCCAATGATACAAAAGGTGAGGATGAGGAGCGTGAAGACCAGATGCATATGGTTCTTGCTAGGTTGGTAGCATCTGAGCATAAGAACACATTATTAAGATTACAGATAGGCCAACATAATGTGGGGGTGGATTCGTCAATGGATACAACATATAATCTTGGGAAGTATAGAGTCCAGAATTTGTTGAGTACATCTCAGTCTGAAGTTGAATACGAAATGAAGCCGCAATATCTTAATGTGTTAACTCACTTTAATAGAAATGCACATGAGGAACCATATGCATTCCTTAGGGACTTTGAGTTAGTTTGTGATAACCTTAGACATCCTAGGGTTAGTCATTATTATATAAGGCTCAAAGCCCTATCTTTTACCTTAGGAGACAAGACATATTATTGGATGAAGAACTTGGGGGTAGTTGTAACTACTTACATTCATTTCAAGGACCTTTTCCTGAAGAAGTTCTACCCTTTGAGTGGGATCAACTAGACATGCTCACGCATCACGAGTTTCTCTCAAACCGAACGAGCCATTTTATGATACGTGGGAGAGATTCAAGGATTTGTTATAGAAGTGTCCTTGTCATGGACTAGAGCCTACTATCCTAATTCAATCGTTATACATCAGTCTCACCCATGAGGTGTAGGGTTTAGTGAGCGCTGCCTGTGGAGGAAGCTATTCTTCATTTGGTACAGATACGATATGGAAGGTATTTGAAAAGATGGCCGAGACGAGTTATTAATGGACAGCTAGCATGGCTTATTTAGAGTCCCCCATTGCACTCTTACCAAGAGGGGGAAAGAAGGCTATGGTCATTGTCTTTGAGGATATGATTCCTAGCATGGGAATCATTGTAGATAAGTTGACAGTAGCAGAGAGAAGTGATATGAGGACGAATGAACTTGACAACAGTTTGTCCAAGTTGCCAAAGCAGATGGAAGACTTGGCTAAGAAGGTATCTTGTATGAAGATACTAGTTGTATATACATCAGGTGCTCTTATCTACTGCATGCCTCACGTACAGGAACATTTGATGTCAGCGTAACCCCACCATGGTTTGAGGACCAATCCTTTACCCAGCCACAACAACAACAATTGTCAGCAAAGATAGTTGTCAGTAAAGATAGACTTGGAGGAGCTACCTCTGGTATGGGAGGTGAATGGTGTATGGTATTCACAAGATCCTGCCCAATGGGGGACCATCATTCCTATCAACATCCCTCTACTTTTTACAACACCGCTTTCACTCCCACACCTCTTCCTATACAGTTAAGCCAAGGAGCCTACCACTCCCAGCCGCCGAAGTAGCAACAATAGTACATCCGTCAACCGACATACCATTCGAGACGACATGGCCCATCTTTTCAACATCACCCTCCCAACAACAGTTTCAAGTCCTTCAAGGCCAGTCTTCACGTTATCCATCTTCTTCTTTTTAGCAGCAGTCACCTTCACTCGAGGAGCTCCGTTCCTACATGAGCGAGGTATAGGATATGCGATTTGACATCAACCGCTTATCCCCTTGGTAGGGCAAGCAGTCTGTACCATCTACTCCATTCCTGCCCATGTTCAGGCAAATCCTAACAACCTGAACAAGACACATTTGCAAATTAGTATGTTTAGTATGTTACTCGGACTCATCTAGAGCTAGGCATGAGATTTTTCTATTTGATTGTATTAATCATATGTCACTTAAGAGAGGAAAGACCGTGGTCGTACCTGACTATCTCTAAGGCTCTACCTAAGGAGTTTTCATAGGATGAGGAGGACATGCATCAGTAGCAACAACCCCTTTAAAGAGTGACGAAACTGTTGAATGCTAAGATTCAGGTTTTTATTTAATGGAATTATTTAGAAGTAAAGTGTGGTCGTCGTAACCCAAAGAAGTGTCAAGCAAAAATTATTTGTATTTTTATTCATAGTTCAAGTCAACAAACAAGAAAAAGAATATAAGCACAAGAACTAGGAGTGCTTTTATTTACCTGTATACCGTACAAGATCGAACTCAGGGAGGCTACAAAAATCATGAGGGTTATTCGATTCAAAGAAAAATCAATGATGAGAAAAAATGGAATTCTATGAACACTACTCTTGATTTTTGTATTTTTGATTTTTGTATTTTTGTATGGAATTTTAATTTTATGTTTAATATTTGATTTTCTGATTTTATATTTTTTATGATTGTTAATTTTGCAAAGGATTTTTTATTTTTATTACAAACGAAAATAATTTAAGAAAAATGAATGAATACAACCAATCTCTCTTGTTGTATTTTCAAAATATATTAAAAATATATAAAAAATTAAACAAATTTTTTTAGTTTTTGAACTTTTTTTAATGTTTATGGGATTTTTCCAGAATTTTAAAAATTTTAAATAAATTAAAAATAGAGAAAAAGAGAAATAAAAAGAAATGCGAATGTGTCTGAATTTGAAATAGAAATTAAAGTCGAAAATAGATAAAATATGCACAAATAGAAAGATAACTTTTTATATTTTTTAGAAAGCTTTATATTTTTTTTGAATTTTCTTTGAATTTATATGAATTTATTGGTGTTTTGAGTGTTTTTTTGTTTTTATGAAGAATTAAAATGCAAAAGTGGTAATAAATTAAAGTGATGAAAATAAATAGGCATGAATTTTGTTAGATTTTTTTGCAAAATTTTTATATTTTTGATTGATTTTTAATTGGAATCAGGGAATTTTTATGGAGTTATTAAATTTTTAAAAATAATAAAAGTAATAAAAATGTGAAATAAAAATTAAAGATGAAAAATGTACTTTACAAGAAGCTAACATGATTTTTGTAGATTTTTTAAGGATGTTTTGTTAATTTTTATTTTATTTTTAACATGCAAAATAAATGCAGATGCACATGGGTATGGATGTAACTATTTATAGTTTATAGACTAAACAAAAATAAATAAGTAAATACTAGGGCCAATTGTGCAAAACATTCAAAAAGTGTGTACAGACACATGCGGGCCCTGCTAGGCTGGACCTAATTACAAATAATTTAATTCCATGGGACAAATAATAACAAATAAAGTGTAAACTTTTTATTGCAATTTTTCGACAAAATCACATGCAAGGCACATGCGCAGTTCAAGCAGGATCAAAATGCAAATAAAATAAACACTAGGGTAAATAATGGAATTTTTTAATACATATAATGCAGACACGTGTCCAAAAGGACTTAATTTGCAAAAGAAATAAATGTAGGAGTATAGGAACAAATATACCCTTAATACATGTGAACTAATCTACACCCACGATTCGTCTAGCTACCGATCCAACGACTAAAAATGAAGTGTGCTTGAGCGGCTCTAATATGATCTGGAACTTTGATCCACGGTTCAGCTTTGGGGGCAAAAAGGATGGACAAGATCCAATCTAGATGCCTTGTTCTTGATCGGAGGGCCACGAGAGGCTTTGGAAGAACTTGTAAGTAGATATTCTTCGACGAAGTTCGATAGAGGAGATCTCGACCAATCTCCGCCTGAATCATCTTCTGATAGGTGTTGTGGTTGTCTGCGATGACCCTCCAACTGAATATGGGCTCCAAGATCCACGGCGAAGGCTCTAAGGAGATCTGGAGGTCTGGATGTGTTTGGCATCATATGGACCTCGAGCTTGCTCCTCTTGCTCCCTTATGCGCTCCTAAGTCCTGCAATGCAACTCATGCTAGGAGGCGATGCTCCAGTGATGTTATTGAGGCATAAAAGGCAGAAAAATGGTGAATGGATGTAGGCTCCAGCGAGGGTGGTCAAAACAGAAGCTGATCCTTATGTATTATACACTGTGTGATTTTATTCTTGTATTTTTTTTCATTTTTTTGTACATATTATATTTTTAAATAGTTGTATATATTATTTTTAAACCATATAAAATATAAATTAAATTATAAAATAAAAAATACGTAAAAATAAAATCTTGTATATATTGTATATGTACCACCTACTTGTATTGTAAATACCTCTATTTATTTAACCTAATAAATTAAGTCATAAAAATAAAATAAAATATGTTTAAAACCTTTAAAAAATGCTATAAATTAATTAATTAATAAATTATTTCTAAAAATAAAAAATTGAAAATTCATGTGTAGTATATATATGCATATATACATAGGAGTAAAGGTAAATATTTATTTTCTTTTATATATTTACTTTATTTAAATTATTAAAAATCACCATAAATAACTTTAATTATTTATTAACATTTTTTTTACAAAAATATTTTATTTGAATCCATTTCTTATTTGTTTTCTAATTTATTCTATTTTTCTTCTCTTTTGTCCTATATCATATCTTTTAGTGGGAGACATGCACCTGATTGGTAGACCCAATTTTGTTGACCTGGGTTAACTTCCCAATTCTCAACTCCACTCGAATAAATTCGCTCACCTGCCACCCTTCTCTGATTTCTTTCTTCAGATCCAACCATCGATTTGACTCGATTTCTTCTTTAAAAGTGTAACCTAATTAATAATTATCCATGTTTGAATAATCTTTTCCCCCTCTAGCCTTGGTTTGCGTGTTAATCCTGTTTCAAATTTCACCCACATCATTCTCTATAAAAACCTTGCCATATCCTTTTTCCGCCCCTGATCTTTTTTTATTTGGTTCTTGCCCGAGGTTGATCTTGGAAGAATAAAGCTATAATAGGGCTCGAGTTCTCTACAGTCGAGAGAGTGAAGAATCGCCTGGAGGCACGATCCAGCCTATGTCGGCAGAGCTTTTCCGACGATGTTTAGTCTCTTCGTTTTTCACAGTGAATCGAGGCCGTGACCTCTTCCATTCCATATGTAGCTTAATATAACTTGTTTAGAATTAGTTTCATTTTTAATTTCTGCATTTTCATTCAAATTATAGTTTAGATCAGATCAACCATGATTTAGCTCAGATCTGCTCGATCAGAGCCATCTGTTCGCCGATCGTCAATTCTGACTCCAGTTGCACCTTCATTTGACCCTTCTTCATCCTTCTTCCACATCTGATCGCCTCAGATCACATCAAATCTGGGAATCTATCTCCACTTCGATCACCCTCACTGGAGACATTCATTCACCTCCATATATCTATTGTTTCAAGCTAATAATTTTAGTTGGTGAAGCTGCTCCAAGCAAATAAACTTTTGCAGGGTCCATGACTTTTTCTAGATCTCTTGGTCACACATCTGGAGTGTGTTCGTCAGTAGCAAACACCTAAGCTCCCAGATCGAGGATTAGAGACCATCAGGCTTCATCTCTACATCCAAGTGATGCGGGAGTGCAACAAGAACGTAGAGTCATCTTCAGGAGGAGCCTCGGACGGATATCGGACGAGATCTACTCGATCAAAATTCGCTAGTGACCCTATTCATCAGAGTTCTTGCACAACCTCCCGTTGTCGTTGGATCAAGAACGGTTCATCCATTTTGCATTCACGCCATCCAATAATGCCCAAAGCATAGTCGTCGATCCATATCCGAGTAGCACCAACATAACCCTTGGATTCACATGCGTCCACCACATGATCAGTGAATTTTTGCTCTCTTGCCTCTATCATTTATGTTATTTGTAAATAAGTCCTCCCAAGGACACGTGTCGTGTTACTCTTTGATTAAATAATTGCAAGTGTACCCTTATTTTTTATATTAGCATTTGAGTCCTAATTGAATTGCAACATGTGATTCGCACATGATATTTCTGGTGATATTCCAATAAATGCCCTCTATTTACTTGTTACTAATTGTCCTTTTGAATAGTTTTATTCACATAAAAATCCATGCCATCGCGACTCACATGCACATGCACACGCTTTTTGTGGGATATTTGCAAGTTTTCCCCTACATTTTTATATTTTGTTATTGAATCAGTCCTGCAAATAATTTTTCTTTGTATTCTAGTCCCTATGTTGTAGTTTAATTAGTTTCTTGATTATCTTTCTAAATAATTTGTCGCTCACTTCAGTAAATTACATAAAAATTCCCTTAAGCTCCTATTAAGTAGATCTATTATACCTAATTTCAGTTTGAAAAATAAATTGGATTTATTATTTTAAAAATTGAAAAATCACCTTAAAACATCATGTTTGCAGTATTAAATCAATAAAAAAATTAAAATAGTTTGAAAAATAAAAAATTGTGTGTGTATTTTGAGTTGTTTGACCTTTTTTATAACTTTTGTTTTAAAATTCTTCATAAAAACAAAAAAATAACAAAAATATAGAAAACACTAAAAAGTAATATTAGCATTAAAAATCTAAAAAATACATAAAATAGCTTTTATTAAAGCTTGCAAAATCTTCTTCCTGTTTGTGCACATTTTATTTATTTTTGCTTTTATTTTCTATTTTAAAAATCCAAAAACATCTACATGATTTTCTATTTCGATTATTTCCATTTTTAATTATTTTGAAATCATAAAATAATATAACATTCTTTAAAAAATCACAAATAGAAAAATTTCAAAAATAAAAAAATATTTTTATTTGATTATTTGCACATTTATACTATATTTAAAAAATACAAAAAGAGTGTTTTTCCTTTATTTTAAAATTATTTTTATTGGTTTTGTTTTATAAAGTAAAAACATAAAAAATTGCAAATAGAATTCTTTAAAATATCAAAATCAAAAAATAATATAAAAAAATTAAAAATTCATAAAAATATATAAAAAAATAAAAATATTATAAAACACCAAAAACTAAAAAGAAAAAGATAACTTTAACTCTTTGAATTTTCATAAAATTAATAACCCTTAGTACTTGTAGCATCGCTGAGTTCGATCATGTGCATTATACATGTAAATAAATGGCATACCTTTCTCTCTTAGCATTTTTTGCTTGGATTGAGTTTCTTATTAGATTAATAAATTTTGTTTGAGACTTCTTTGGGTTGGGATGACCACATTTCACCTTATGGATAATTCTGTTAAATAAAAAATCAGATAGAAAGTTCCTTATCAACAGCCTGCTTGCTTGCATCATCATGCTTGCGCACTCATATCATTTACCCATCATTTAAAATTCACAAAAATTACATTTATTTAATTTATTCTCATACATTTCATAGTATTATTTACTTTTATAAAATATTTGTAAAATTAATGCATCATATTTTTTAATTAATTGCACAATTTTAATTTTAAAATCCATAAAAATATGTAAAAATACAGAAAACCTAAAAATCCATCTTTTAAAACATAATCCCTAGATTATTTGAAGATTAACTCTTGACCCTCATATTATCTCATTGAGTTCGACACTGGGGCTTGCCCAAGTAAAAGAAACAATTGACCACTTTGGAGATTAATTTGTCGTAACTAATTTTGGTGTGGTCATTTTTGAGCATGTGCTCTCTATCACATGTTATAATCGACGTTAATTCTTTCTAAATAAGGTGATGAGGTTCTAGTTTTTAGTAAGCCACTCAACGACTAGAGAAAACCCATCTCCGATTCACCTGGAGGTCTAACTCCATAACCACATGTGCCTAACTCTATCACATGCATCCTCCAGAACCCATACACCTCTCCCCGATCACCCATATCCTTGTTTATTTCACCCTTCTTCCCCAACGATAATAGACTTACACCTCTATTCTCCTGTAACCTCAACTGATCGAGATCCCAAAAACAAACCTATTGCTGGACCCCCAACTAACATCATCCCTTCCGATTGACATCCCAATCTCAAACGACTCTATCCACTTTCTAGAACAACCCTATCATCGCGATCGCTTATGACTCCTTCATTATATTTAAGTTCATAACCGACCACCTTTCAAATGATCCTCCAATCTTTGATTTGAACTAGAGACAAAGAGAGATAGAACCCTTAGGCGTGATCCACGACAAGCCATCTCCATTCTGATCACCTCTCAAGAGCAACTAAGCTTTGAGATTGCTCCGCCTAACCTCTATAGGCAAAGATCAAAGTGAGTCTTCTCTCCTCCAACATCGCAAGTGACGCCCCTTCCAGGTAAAACCCTCTAACTTTATCTCTTTCTCATAGGTATTGTCCCTTCTTATTTTTTTCTTCTTCCTCAATTCATCAAGTTCTGGTGCACCTCTTGATTTCATTTTCTTCTACCCTCTCTATCCATCATCTATATTCCACATCCCACCATCGTTTTCGTCCCTTTGCTCTCGTCGTTCCTTCCCAAATCAATAAGTACCTCATTCTAGATTCTGATTAGATCAGACCATCTTCTCTTTTCCATTATACCTCTCCGCCTTGACACACTCTTCTCTCTTCACTAGAGTGAAGAACTCGTAAGTCCATCGCATTCTGCACTTTCTAACTGGACCTCCACCTTTGCTCATCTCCCCTTCAAGTTTACATCTAGCTGAGACTTGCAAGTCTCTAGCTTCACAATTTTATGGAAGGTCTCTGAAAGCCAACCCTTCAACTAGAATACAACCATTACCATCATGCATCTTCTTCTTCGTTTGTCGAACAGAACCTCCAGGACCATCACTTTCTTGCACAGTGGTTTGATCGTGGACAAAAGAGGGAAGGAGTTCCAGGAGCTTGACGATCGTCAATGACGACCCCTGGCTGTGTGTTGTCCACTAGAGGAGGAACCCAACAACCCTCGTCATGAGAGAAGAAGTGAGGGATCAACCCAGGTGCTATGTGCACCGTTGATCACTATCTCCCTCATCCAATCCAACGTCTACAAGAAGCCCCGAGCCTAGCTGATCAAGCCTTTAGCAAAGCAAGGAGAGAAAGAAATGTAGATCTCAAGACCAAGCAACCAAGTCTAGGTCACGTGTCCCGTACGTGGTTTGGACAATCTGCACTAGTGCCCCACACACTTTCTAGGAATAATAGAGAAGTCCTCCCCTCATGTACTTCTTATCACGTGCGAAGGAGGAATTTTACTGACCTCCACGCTTCCTAGAATTCGCACAAGAATATACGCTCATGGAAAACTTCATAGAGGCCTCACTGACTTTACAATAATGCAAGCCAGTCCCTCTAAAGGTCCATTATGAGAACATTTTACTTATTTTTATTACATGTATGCCCCTGAACTTGATTTCAGGATATCTTGAGCATTATTTATCGAATTTCAATGCTCTTTATGCCATTTAAAGCTTTTGTAAGCATCTATTATATAGAACATCTAATTACAAACTCTAAGACAATATTTGATGCCAATCAATTTGAAGGGAATCATGTATCTTTTGTGAGAAAATTTATTCTCTAAAATTCATTTTGATTTCTAACTAAATCGAGGTATTGGTTGGACAATCATTGATCATTTATTTCTGAAATTAAATTTGAGGGGGGGGCTAGTTGATTATATTGCTTGAGAGGCTTGCTTGCTTGCTTAGACAACCAATTTATTTGCATAACATCGTCTTTGCATCATCCATTCATCTTCATTAAAAAAATCTAAGAAAGTGCATATATTTATTTATTCTCTCACAATGCATTGCATGATTTTCTTGCATAAAATATTTACAAAATTCATGCATCATATTTGGCTTTAATTAATTGCATCTCTTTTATTTAAAATCCATCAAAATTTGCAAAAAATTAAAAGAACCGTAAATAATTCATCTCTTTGAAAACCTAAACCCTAGAATTTTTTAAAAATTAATTCTAGACACTCATATTAACTTCTTGAGTTCGATCCTGAGACTTGTCCAAGTAAAATAAATAACTGCCACATTAGGATTAATTGTATAATTATTTTTCATGTGATTTTTGATTGATCATTGGATTTCCGTACTATAGAGAAATGACAAATTAGTAAGGGGGTTCCAACAAGCTATCAAATATGTACCGTTGCCGAAGAGGTATACGATTTTGGGTTGACTTTAGATAATTTTGATTCTAGGTTTTCCACCCCCATGTATTCTGACCCTTGGGTTTCTTGTGCATATTTTATATATTTATTTTTTAGCATTTACATTTATTTTATTTTATTTATATATATTTTTGTAATTATCCCTATAATATTTCCTTTTCTTTTCCATGCAAGGTACCTGATGACTTGGAAAGGCTTTTCAAAGCCTGATCCAACTAAGAGAAATCAGAGGCAGATGATTCTGTGGACAGAGCTCGTTGATGATCATCAACCATCCAACATGTGCACCTCGGATCTCCAACACATTTTATATCAACTATAGAGGATCACCAATGAGATGCATGCCATGAGGGTTGACGTTAATCAGTTGTCCCAATGGCATGACGAGCACTGTACACTGAAGACCCCACTCCCCGCCCAAGTTCAAGTCAATCTTAGTAACCATAACCAACCAACCACCACAGTAGAAATCAAGGGATCATGTATATATTCTTTAACATTCATTTTTTGGACATGAGATCCTTTCGCATGATGATACTCATCATATATCTCTTAGGAGCATAAGGATTGTGCAAATACTTGATCGGTCTAAGGAGCGAGAGGAGGAGAAATTAGAGCATCTACCTAAGAAAGACTCGGAGGAGGAGAAGATCCACTAGCAGTCTAGCAGGAGGAGGAGCATTCATTCATCATGACATGAGTCAGCCAGAGACGAGGTATTCACACCTCGAGGAGCAGTTGTAGCACCATTAGACTCCCCGCATATTACTTATGAGCTCCATGATAGTACTGTATAGAGTCCAATCCATAGTCTTATTTATGAACATTTCTTTGATTTAAATAAAAGTAGCAAATTACATGATTCTGATCCTGACATGCCTCTTCCATCTCCTCCAATAATCCCCTTCCCCATGCTCTAAAGTGGGTTGTGGGGATCTAAAAAATTTTAAAAGATGATTATGAGATGGCACGAATTTGTGAGGATTATGTTAAAGGTTAGATGCCATTTGATGAGTTTATGGATGTCACACCTACTATGAAGAAGTACCTCAAAGCAAAATGTACACCTATGAGGACAATTAGGAAGAAAAGTACTAGAATAGAAAACATGTTTTATCCATAACAACAACTTGTGCCATTTGTAATGAGATTGTGAGGAAGAAACATGATATGTGTGCTCATTATGTGACGAGTCGGATCACTGACACTACGTTTACATGCACTCTACTTGAAAATGAATCCTTAATCAAACTTTTACCCTATGCATTTATTGAGAGACTCATTTTAGGTCCTCTTAAGAGATCATGGGCATATCTCCAGTTTGCTGACCGATCTATAAAGAGACCTAAGGGTGTATTAAGTAACATTGTCATTTCAATCGACGGATGAGACTACAAGATAGATTGTACTGTTATGGACATGGAAATTCCTCAACACTGAAAGGATTCACAGATAATACTTGGTCACCCATTTATGAGGACAACCAGGGCAATGCTTGATTACAAGGATGGGAAGATCCGGTTCCATGCTCATGGAGATGAGGTAGAGTTGGAAATGAAGTAGACAAAGTGGTAGAGATCCGATTCCGAGAGCAGCACTGAGTACTCTATATCCAAAGTAGAATGTGATCAAATAAACATAGGGACCTCGAAACAGAACCCAACCGAAGCAGATGAGTTTCTCTCACCTAAGGAGGACAGTGTGTTTAATACAAAAAGTGAGTTTTTTAGATATCATCTTCAATGCACAAGCATTAACACATATCCCTACACCCTCGATGACTCAGAGGTCGATTTAGGTCTGTTTGTCCTCTTTCCCATGGGACAAAATGAGGGTGAGAAAGATAAGTTAGATGCAGTGGTTACTGATTTTCTTGAGACCTTTTGTGATCCGACTCTAGAGCAACAAACATAGTTGGTGGCAGTACCACCAGAGACACATTCGACCACCATTGACACAGTGCCAGAGACAGTTGAGATAGACAACCCTGATGATTACACTTTACTTAGAACACAAGTCTTTTGGCTTCAACTCTGAAGTATGCCTTCCTTGCTGGTCCTAAGGATAAATATCCGATCATCATCAGTTCATGATTGACTAAGGAGCAGGAGTCTCGCTTGCTAGAGACCTTGGAAAAGAACCACAAGGAGATAGGCTAGAGTGTTTTTGATCTCCACGAGATAAATTCCACTCTATGTTCACACCATATCTACTTAGAGTATGATTCTATACCCTCTCGTGAGTTCCAACATAGGCTAAATCCAAAGTTGTGAGAGGTCGTGAATAAAGAAATGGTGTGACACATGTTTTATCTATCCCATCTACGATTGTAAGTGGGTGGCACCACTTCATGTTGTATTGTATAAGTCGGGCATTTGGATTGTCACCGACGAGGATAGAGAGGATATCATGAATACATGGATCTAGGGAAACCTTTAGGTAATGCAACCATCATTTACCTTCACCTGAGACAAACCTACAGCCATCGAACGTTCATGAACCCTGATGTCCTAGACATCAGTGATCACTAAACTTCATCGACGGGAGGAGCTCCACTATGTGTCTACCACCGTCGGAGAGTAAACTAGGAAGGGTGGTGATCCCTACTAATAATCTCATCTTGGTTTCTCCTGAAGGTGTTAGAGAGACTAGAGGCGGAGGCAGGAAGGGGTGGTGATGGGTTTAGAGAGGAAGGGTAAGAGGAATATGATAAAGGACATGTCTACCCCTAACTATCAACTTAATCGCCCTTGTGCCTCAAAAGTTAGCATCCGTTTGGGACATGGATGGACGATAACTAACCTAAGAAGCACCAATGATCATTGTAAAAGAAGTCAGGGGCACACTTGATATTGTAAAAAGGGAGGGGCATAACTGATGTTTCAATATCTAAGGATGGCACAACTGATAAAATCCCTTTAACTTTTTGTGCAAATCCACGTGGATATTTTTTTGTTGGAGATATGGATACATGTATTATTGTAAAATTCTATAATACCTATCATTCATTGTACCTCGCGATGTTCTAAAATTTATGAAGTAGGTATATACTAAGATATTATTTAAAAAAATTACATTTTTGATTTGAATAAGGGCCGCCTGTGTGAAAGCAGGTATCCTAATCAGACTAATGGATTTTTTGGAGTTGCTATATTTTACACATATAACGTAGGTCATCGACATTAAAAATCGCATGGACATGTAGGACAAGATGATTGAGGAGAGTACATATGGACAGCTCGTTTGTAGGACAAAAGTTGTAAATATGACAAGAAAATCATAATAAACTGTACATCATAATAAACTGTCTGAAAGTCTTGACATCATAGGACAAGACGTTGGGAACTTACCAACAATGTTCTAGAGCAGATATCCATAGACGAGTAAATGCAGCTAAAGAATTTTTAAGAAGAATGCAGATTGATTTTGTCGTCCCTGGTATCCAGATACTCAACCACCATCTCACAAATATAGGATTTACATTGCAAATATGACAAGCAAATCACAAAGCAGGAGAATAAGCAAAGTAGAAGAATAAACATGCATCTTTCACATTTTCACAAAATGTAAGTATAAGAGTATATCAATAACATACATGTATCACATTCATTTTCTCAAAAGTAAGCTGAAGCAAAACTTTACAAGTGGCTATCAAAAAGTAATAATGCACCCTATCATGTGCAACACGATCCTATAAGCTCCCAACGTCTATGTTGCTACTGCTGCGATGATGGGTCCTGAATACCTTGAAACACACAGGAAAGAAGTATTTTATGAGCAATTTCTTAGTAAGGATGCTACACTAATGACTAGTGCAAAAAGAAAGAATATAGCAAGCTAATACTCAATGGGTAAGCACACTCCATCGCATGGGTAAAGTCAGTGAGACAACCCAACACATTGATTCCTTACTAGCAAGTTCTTTTAGTGCCATTATTCATTTATATATATGTGCATCTCTCATTTCATTGAAACTAATTCTAAAGGATGAGATAAATAGAAGTTATGAAACTATCGTGGAAACGTCCAAATCCACTACTCGCCATTGAGGTTCACGATGGTAGGGCATGAGTCAGGGCACAAGATCCAAGACAATAGATTAGATCATCATCTTCTTTAGAATTTAGATTAGTCAGAAATGCTCAAGTCCACTACCTACATTTTTCTTCAGATATGAGAAAATGGTACAATACCTCATTCGCTAATCACATTTCGGAACTTCCCTCATATAATAAATACTAGAAACTAACTCGAGTGATCAACCCTAATTGATCTCTCATATTAACTCTATGACTAAAAGCAAAGACAAGACTACCACACATCCAAAACTGTTGTCGCACAACCACCGGAACTATATATTTGTGCACATGGATTATGTGTCTCCCACCAAATGCATGCATTGGGGTCGTGACCATCTAGTCTTCTACATGGGGACCCAAAGATACATGTACATTCCTCATGATCAATAACTCCAACTATCAAATGCACCACATGAACTCCATAAGTGTGCAAGGCTAGCCCTCAATGGGATTCAACATCTGTGGGAACACAAGGCTCATGTGGAAATAAACCACATCTGCGGTCACAATTTCATCATATGCATCATATTCTCCAAAGTACACAAATCTAGATATTTTTCGATCGTAGAGTATGTTCTTACATGTAATATTTTTCATATGATTTTCCCTTAAATAATTCTGAATCGGGACTTAATTTTCATTTCATTTCATCTCATAGGCAGTTATTTAGTAGAACTAATCATATCCCATGTAGACTACATGTATCTATCATAGCAACATGTCATTTCTCTCATTTAATACATCAATAGGTCCCAACAGATCAGAAAGAATCAATAATGCAATTTGATTGATCTATGAGAGTATCGACCAGTCATAAATTTTAGTTGACAGATCAATCTACTGATCCATCAAATGACCTGATCGATCTGTCAATTTCATCGATCAATTATATTGTTGACAGTAAGCAAAACACTGAAATTCGTATCCAATTTTTTGTCTCAGATTAAAAAACTAATTACATGTGAACAATCAGTATTCCATCCTGATCAATCTAACATGATTCCCATATTTTTCGTCCCAGCAAAGCTCTTGAAAAATACAAAAAGCCATGACATAAGTTTCCCAAACTGACTTACATTGAAAACGACCAACCAGACACCAAAACAACATGCATGTGACATGATAAGAGTGTATGGTCCAACAACAAGGCGGGAACATTCCCCCATATTCCTCCTCCCATCGAAAAACTCATTTTTATGGTGATTCAAGAAGATTTCATCGCTCTCTTCATAATGGTTCCTTCATATCGTTGATCAGACATTGGAAAAGTCGCTAACGATGGTGCTCCAGTGAGGTCTCCGACGACGCTCTGGTGAGGTGTTGTGGTTAAGTGATAGAGGCTTCAACCACTTGGGCTTTATATATGACTGGGCTTGAGTTCGGTTCCGAGCCCAAAGCTGTAAACCGATCTTGTTTTGCTTGTAACTTTCTTTTACAATGTCTGATTTTTATGTTCTTGAGCTCGTTGGAAAGATCTTGATGAGTGCTGCAAGAATAGACTTCTCACTTATCCAATTTAAATGTTGGATCAAGTTGGAAATTGAAATCTAGTGAAATTAGATACTTAGAAAAGCACATTATAAAATTCTGAAAGAAGTTTCATTGTCGAGACTTAAGTGTGATTTCTAACATAACCCTAATCTACATGGAATGAAATATCAAATGAACCCATTAAAATATCAAAGAAACAAAAATCATAAAAATCATAAAGAAAAATAAACTAGGGTTTTGGATTCATACATATAAACAAATGGGGATACTTATCCTTCAAGTGTGCCTCAGGCTCCATGTTGCCTCCTCAACATTCTGGCTTTGCAAAAGGATCTTGATAATGGGAATCTCCTTCTTTTGTAGCCTCTTAATCATACGATCTATTATTTCTACAGGTTCCTCAGGAAAGGAGAGAATAAACTCGATGATCAAGTATTCATAAGATTCTCATGTTTAGGATCTCGATTATACTTGCACAGGATCGACATGTGAAATATATCGTGAATACATTCAAGATGTGGTTGAGGAGAAACCCAGTATGCTACTTTCCCAACCTGAGCTAGAATCTCAAATGGTCCAACAAACCGAGTTGACAACTTGCCCTTGGCGTTGAATCATCGAATGAACTTCATCAAGGACACTCCTAAGAAGACAAAGTCAATGAATTCAAACTTGAGATCCTGATTCTGCCAGTCGACATAGCTCTTCTTACATTTCTGAGGGGGTCAACAACTTCAGCCTTGCCATTTGTATGGCTCTAGCAATCTCCTCAATGATCTTTATGGTGTGGATATCATTGTTCCACTTGTAACCAACACAATAGTCTAGTGCATCTTCACCCATAAAGGGTATCAAAAGGAGCCATGCTAATGATGGTATGATTGGTGTTGTTGTACTTGAACTTCACCAATGGAAGGTAATCCCTCCCACTCCTTTGCACAAACTCGAAGCAAATACTCAAGTGTTTAGATGGTCCTCTCAGACTGCCCATCTGTTTGCGCATGATAAGGCAAGATGCAACACAATGCTCAAGGTTCTCATGAACTTTGCCCAATACTGTTAGGAGAAAAATGAGTCTCCTTACGGATCGCATATTGATGAATCACATGCTGAAAGTATAACCTAGCAAGCTACGTTGGTGTACAAGTCATGTTGGTTGGAATGAAATGGGTTGATTTACCAAGTGGTCAAAGATCACATAAATTGCAACTTGCCACCTATAGTGTAGCAGTGATGTCATAAAATACATATAAATGATCTTCTACTTCCATATGGAAACATGGAAATGCTCTAACAAATTAGGAGGGCATTGATTCTTTTCATATAACCTTTGACAAGGAGGCAATGGTTAATGTGTGATGATACATCCCTCTTTATGACATCCCACTAAAGTGCTGGTGAAGGTCCCTATACATCTTAGTGCTACCTAGATGAATGGAAAGTCGAGAACCATATGACTCATTGAGGATGTCTCTCCTCATCTTCTCATCATTAGGAACGTAAATGTACACTCCCTTCCAACGGATAGACTCGAAAACTTTGAACCGTGGTTTTAAAACTGAACCGAACATCGGAACAACTATGTATCCGTCAGTCGAACTAATGTTGCCATCAATAGTATATAAAAATAGAAAAATATCGAACCATTGTATTGTCGATATGGATAATAGGGTTCAATCGGGTTGAATCGATTTAGCCCGATGGTATCACATAAATAGATATAAAAAATGCTAATCATATCTTTAGAGGATTTGTATACCCGGGTCCTACAAAGTATTTTAGTAACAGTTATATTCCTATTTTTTACAACTAACACTTAATATAAATAGATAGGATAATTTTTATTTTGAAAAATATTAAAGTTTGGTCTTTATTAAAACTAATTTTTCTCCTAATTACATTGTTTGCATTTAGAAATTCATAGAAAATTTATTTTGCATGGAAAAATCAAAATATATAAAATTTAAGTAAGTCCATTTTACATAATTTCATATTTTGATCAAATTTTATCATGTTTGGAATTAATTCAAGTGAAAATTTGTGAAATTATCCTTACACTTGGTCAGATTTTTCGTTATTGCATTTTAATTCAGAAAAAAATCTAAAAAAATGTGTTTTGCAATCATAGATGCATGTGATTTTTCGTAAGTATGATTTTTAGCTAATTTGTGATTTCCCGTGCGTAAGATTTTTAGCTAATTTGGACATAAAATCATATTAAGTTTAATTTTGCTAATTGTTCTCTTATGAAACCATGTCATATTTCTTTTCTTTTGCATTAATTTTGTAAAAACAAAAATAAGAAAATCACTTCTTGAAAACCATGCATTAACTTTTCTAATTTGAATTTGAGTTGATCATTTGCTTCCTTGTACTTGACCTTGGATTTAGCCCATGTGAAAAAATGTAATCACTTAAACTCAATTACATATTCTAAGTGATTTTTGATTGATCGTTGGTTGTCTGACAACAACAACAATTCTAATGACCTAACGTAGGGTGATTTGCGATTGAAGGGGGAGGGGGGTAAATTTACGTAAATGTTCAAGGTTGACTATATCTTTTTTGAAATGGAAGTATGACAACTTAAAGATGTTTCTCATTTCACATTTAAATAGTGAACTTGTGTGGAATTTTGTTATTAAAGGACATCGGGTACCAACTAAGATGGTAATTTGAAAATTGGTTGAAGTTTCGGTAAGTTGGGGTAAGAAAGATAGAGTCATATTGTTAGGCTCTAATATTTTGATCGACTTAAATATGAGTTCCCTCCTAAGCTTTTGTAGCAAAACTAAAAAAGAAGGGTTGGAAGGTCATACTCGTGTGTGCACCACTTTCGCTTTGACTTGAGCTCATGAGAGAATTTGAATCTCGATACTTTTGATTTCTTATAGAAATAATTCTGTTTGAGTAATTTTAGTGGGTTCGGGATCCCCACACTTATTATTTCTACTGCCAGACTCGACCTAGAGTCTCTCTCTATGCATTCTTCTTTTTCTTTCTCTGCCATTGAAATCGCCTCCTTCTCGACCCGGTGTTATCTGAGGTGCTTTTTAAGATGATCACAATTGTAGTGCACAAATGCCAAACATGAACTGTCGTACCTTGAGAATGGATCTCAAACTGAACGAATTGGCTAAGTGTGGACGATATCTTTTACAAGGAAAGTCTACGTGGACTCTCAAACTCAACGAATTGGCTAAGTGTGGACGATATCCTTTTCAAGGAAAGTCTACGTGGACACCTCTGCATTGCTTGTTTTTGTGCCTTTTTGGATCATGTATATATGAATTTATTGATCGTATCTAATAATTGCGTGGATTATTGATTGATAAACCATGTTAAACACATATGTTTGTAATCTTGAAATTTCGAATAACTACTGGTTTGATGTCAATGTCATTTATCCTGTTTCCAACAAGTTTTGCGTAAAGAAGGACGAAACTAGCCTATTTTAGCAAAGCTCTACAACAAGTTTGCCTACAACTTTACTTGCATGTAGTATTGCCGGAAGGATAGTGTATGTTATAGAAAACAAACTTTTAAATTAATATTGCTAGCAATATAAAATGACGATGTTTTCTCCCACTATAAGTAGTGTCTGCTACATGGATTCTTGCTCAAATCCATGTTGAAAGACTCGATTATTTTGTTTGGTTGGTTTGTTGAACATGCTCGTGCTTGCCAATGCTACATAGCTCCAGAGGTTCTTATTTCAAGAGAAACTTCAGGACAGAGAGCCACGACCTTTTACAAACCAGTCTTGTTTCCATCTCAGAATGTGGTTCTTATTACGTGTGCCTTTCTTAACTTTTGCAATATAAATTATACCCTTATCTCTTTTCATAATATCAATTCTGGACCTATTTTGCCCTTTTGTTATATCAGTCATATTCCTACTTAACTATAATTGAAGGACAGAATTGTGAATTTTGTAAAAGATCAAAAGCACAACCAATATTACAAAAAAAGAGGGGTATAATTGATATTACATAAGTTAAAGGGTACAATGATAAAGACCCTTGAAATTATTGTAGTAGGTATATTCGTATCATTAGCAATTTATCTAGATATTTGCCACATATCAAAAGATTCAAGTCAAAATAACACTACAATAAAATGGGTCTATAATGATATTTTTTAAATCCGTCACTATATCCATCACTAACTAAATAAAGACGATATTATCCATTGAAAGGTGTTTTTTTTAACTTGAAGTTAACGAATGTCAAATTCATTGCTATAATATTAGCGACAATACATATAACAACAACTATCCATCGTTGTTTTCCCAAGTTTTCATTAATCCTTACTAATTTTTGAATTAAAAATTAATTGAGGTTGTCAAAAAAATAAAAATAGCAGTGCATAAGAATTCCTATATGCACTGTCGCTAATAATATAACAAGGGATATGACACTCGTCGCTAATTTCAACTATAAAAAATAATTTAACAACGAAAAAAATCGCTGTTATATAGTTAACAACGAGTGATACAGTGACGGATTTAAAAAAATATCGCTATAAACCTATTTTGTTGTAGTGAATTATCGCAGTGGATGCTAACAGGTAACAACGAACGGCTACTTAATGTAACAAACGAGATTGTATCTCTTGAATGGGGGTATAGAGAAATATAAGAGAAGTTGAATTCCTTTTCCAGGACAAGTCCTTGTAAAAAACATCCAAATCGACCAATTCAATATACAAGCAAATAATCGTGGAAACCAATTAGTTTTTTGTGGTAGGAACAACCCGAGTGATTAAAATCTTGTCGATTGTTGTTTCGCTATCACCCAAGTTGGGGTGAATAGGGAATGGCAATGGCAATGGCAATGGGGACATGCTACCTACAACGTTGGGTTGGGTCTCAGGGGTTGCTGGAGGGATCCTATCAAGTCAGGGGAGACCACACATGGCAAATGCCATAGGCCCTTTGTCCTCCTTCACATGAATGAAGGGATGGATGTCTTTCTTGGTGCCCTTATGCATTAACCACTCATATGCACATTTTTTAGGTGCCCTCGACATAATTGAGAGGGAGGGAGGGAGCGAGGGAGCGAGAGAGAGGGGGAGGGGGGGGGGGGGGGGGGGGGGGTCATGTGTTGGGATAAGGAATATAACGAGAATAAGGAGAGCTTCTTTCTTTTACCTATTGACTTGATGGAGCAAGAACGGTTACCATAGAATGAAAAATATATAGCTCATGTAACCATTACTGCCCACTTTGCTCTGCGATAGCTTAATGCAAGATAAAATCAACTTATTGTGCAGTAAATCCGCAGAGATAGAGAACAACTTTTTTTGTTAAAAGTCAAAGTTAACTGGTTTAACCGGACGATAATGCCATCAATCTTTTAAAATCAGACTCGAATCGATGAGAAAATATAGTTGAAGTAGTTGATCAAAATATATTGAATCAAACATGTTTAAAATGCATATATAAATATGATTGGAATAGATGATTAAAACAGATTTAATCAACAAATACAAATATACAAAAATGTTATAAATATCAATACACACATGGTAGGTATATATGAATAATTTAGAAAAATATAAACTTCCGTGGGCTTATATAAGCCTAATATCTATCTCTGGAAAAATAATAAGTGTTTATACTAATAAACATTATTAGTTACATATGTTGAAAATATATAGATACATACATGCATAGATATAACTATGGAGATAAACAATAAGCAAACAAAACATTTAAATAAATGTAATTAAGTAATATAGTTACATAGAAACATACGCAAATATCTATATAGATATTTTATAATGTGAAAAATACATACTTTTACGTGTAAATTAATGTATATATAATATATTTCTCGCCATATATATATAATATTTTTGCATATAAAACAACAAATATTACACACACAGAGGAATTATCCAATGGACCATGTGCCTGTTGGAGTTTGGTGAGCATCGGTTATAGGTTATACACGTGTATTAGCAATTGAGTTGTTTCCTATTTCAAAAGATACCGTTTTTAGAAGGATATTAATATACTTGACGATTTATCCATAAATATATTTTCGATTATATTAAATCCTTAAAAAAAGAAGCAAAATTTGGAAAGAAATTATTCAAATCAATAATTTCATGCAGAAGATAGAGATCCAAATAATGAGATAAGTAATATATATAAAATTTTGTTAAGTAAATGATTGTTGCAAGATTAATAATACCAAACAATGTTCAGTAATTTTACATCCATAATATTACCTTAAACATAATTAAGTAATAATATAGACAATGGTCAAGAAAATGCTTGTGAAATTAGTAATATCATAACAAATGGTCAACAATTTCCATATGTAATATTACCTTGAATGAACTCAGTATTTAGGGTCAATACTCGAGTATGCATATATAGTTAAGTAAATTATTGTTATGAGATCAATAATTTATTTATTTATGTCTTATCTCACGGGTTTAGTAATATATACACAAATCTCAAGTAAATGATTGGTTTGAGATCTGTAATAACAAATTAATGGTTCATAATTTAGGGACATTACTCAAGTAATGGATTAACATACAATAAGCAATATATTCTCATTATTTACAATTAGTATGAAAATGATACTATGATAAAGGAGTTATAAAACACACGTAGATAAGGAAAAATGAATTAGCGAATTAAATGGAATGCTTCGTTCATGAAGAAAGAAAAATATTATTACAGAAATAAACGTAGTGCTCACTACATACCCAATGGTATTACTAATCATTTGTTATGTATTACTAATTTCGCAACAAAAATTTACTTAACAATAGTATATGTTACTGAATTATATTCAAGTAATATTATGAATGCAAACTACTAACTATTGTTTTGGTATTACGAATATCTAATCAATCTTGAAATGTTCTATTTATCTTTGTGAAATTATTGTAATAGTCAGACACTTAGGATTAATCAAAAAGACCACTTGATTAATTTTATAATTAAAGTGAGCGGTCAGATTATTTATTTGGCCAAGCCTAAGGTCAAACTCAAGGAGGCCACTATCTCCTTTAGGTTAGTTTTAGATGATTTAGAAGCTAGATTTTCAAAGAGGTATTTTTTATAATTTTTATGAAATTAATAATGAAATACAATTTCAAACAAGTTTAGGGACTAATATACAATTTTTAATCACATAACATCCAAAAAATCCTAACACTTATCCAGAATGTGAAAATATGCAAAAATAATGCACTATAATTTTTTCGGAATTTTCTGATGCGAAGTGAATTTATATGAATTAAATATGCAGATAGAATACTTTTTCATAAATCAATTTTAATAAATAGCAAACTAATTTATTTTCTCAAAAATAAAGTTATCCTAGATAGGCCTATGTGAGAGGTATCCATGAAAAATAATAACTCCTAAAAATAATGGGTCTATGACCTACTAAAAATTAATTACCAAAATCACCATTTAATTTATTCTGGTCTTGATATGCGTGCAAATGATATGATTTTTGGGCAAACGGTAAAACACACTTTTGAATTTTTGGAGCTAATAAAAATTTTGGATCACGTAGTGGGTAAAATATGAATTTTTCTACCAAATTAATCATATTAAATAAATAAGAGCCCACAACTATTTAATATAATATCCACAAGAAAGAGAGTATATTATTCTACAATATGCTATTTTTGTTCTACAATATGCTATTTTTATAATTAAAATATAATGTAAAATGATGTTTAAATAAAGATGCAAAGATAGGGTCCTCTATGCAATATAGAAAATAAAATAATAAAAAATAATGTTGATGGGACATGAATGCAATTATCCAAACTACGGAGGTCTTGCTGCAAATTTACCATGGGCGCATGTGTCGCACACATGCTGCTGACGTCACCAAAAGGTGAGGCTCCTTTACTATTACTCTAGAACTCAGGGGCCTCATTACAAATTATCCCCACTCATGTGTCGTACACGTGATGGGGGTACGATCAAGCAAGGTCAGCGGGGCACGCGAGTAGAGGAGCGAACTGTTGGAGTGCAAGCCATTATGCAATAAATGTTATTGCAAATATCATTCCCAGATCTGAAATGAAGAATAACTAATTTGCATAATAGGTCCCTTAGTATAATTAGGGTAATGTACCAAGGCCATCTTAATGATCATACAACTGTTGATTCAATTGATGAATCATAGAGATTGGTGCTTGGATGAATATCTAAAAAGATAGATTGAGAACTCATCAAGTGCCATCAAATGATTATTAAGAGATGATCTCCAACCTGAGAAGGAGATGTCAATCCTTTCTCTAAATGTTGATATCTAACCGGCCTCTTGATGCAGGTCCTCTGCATAGGAGTAGAGATTCGGAGGTGTTTGATTAGTTAGGTCGAAGAGTTGACTTAATGATATTGAGATAACCAAAGACCTATGTCGTATGTTGTCACGATATAGGCACACATCCTATGACCGGAGATAGGTGTGTTATTATATGTCTGGGTATGTACATGTGGCAGACCAATAGGTTGATGACCTAATCAAGGTCTATACATCAGTGCACTGGTGTACATACAAGGGCATATGATTAATACGATCTCTCAAAAGGATCATACAGGTTCATCACTGAATCAGGAGACATGAGCTCACTCATGAGATATTGGGAAGAATCAAATTCCGTACACAGTCATCTCGCTTAGGAAGCTTGACTGAATTTTTAGGTTAGATATATGCTTTTGGAAAGTATATGATCAACAGCTGGGTATGATATATGCTTTTGGAAAGTATATGATCGACACCAACTCCCAATGGTCAAATGAGAAACTTAATGATAAAACCCTGAAGAAAATAATCTAAAAGAGATTTAAAACTTCAGGTTTACTCTGGGTCTTCCAATATGCAGGATGTACGGGTATTAGGAATACCTGAGGGTGATGTGATCATAAACGATTGTATAACCATGACGCTTCCATTCCTAGGGAGTGATGAAATAGGTTTGGATTTTAGTGACTCTTCTCAGTAGAGAAGTGATCTGATCTTGGTCCAAATATTGTACAATGATATGAATGTGATTCAGATGAAATGATAAGATTAAATTTGCGATCTTGATTTATTCAAGCATATATGAGAGGTCCGCAAGATCTAGATTGGAGATGCGATCACAATACCTAAGTCACTATACGTGGAACAGTACAATCACCCTGTCCTTATCTCCAAGTATCTGCAGAGAAAGCGCATTGTTCTTGAAAGAGTTCAAGAATAATTTCATTGTTGAAATTGTATCCAAACATTGAGAAATGGATAATTAAATGTGATTTAATTATCATGAATGATATGGATTTGATTCATATTATTTGGACATATAAGAAGAGTCATCTAAGATGATTAAATGTTATTTAATTATCAAAGATGTGAATAATGTGAATGTGATTCATATTATTTGGACACATGAGAATAGAGATCCCAGATGATTAAATGTGATTTAATTATCAAGGATATGATTAATGAGGATGTCACTATCCACAATAATCATGGATATTATAAATATGATTTATAATATTATGTACAAATTATATGTTGTTGTGAATAGGATTCACAATGAACAATTAATTGTAAATCTAATTTACATATTATGTTGGATGTATGAATATGATTCATATTAGTCAACGACATGATTGAATTTTTCACAAGATTAATTTTGGAAATTAATTTTTTATGAATTTTGGTGTGATAGTTGTTATTGTATATTAATTAATACATATAGATAAATGAAGACATTATCTCTTTAATGGCGGTCATCCACCTTGACTTGTTCAAGGGGGTACCCTATTTATAGTAAAGACACATTGTCTATCTATGTATATTAATTAGTTTTAAAATGAATTAATTATTATCTGAAAAAAGAGAAACTTAATTTGTTTTAAACTAATTGTTGTTGTTTTTGGAGCAACAAATCATGACCATTGATTAATAGACTTTTAATCTACACCCTAGTAAGAGAACACATGAATTGAGATTCATGTGCATCCAACTAGTATAAAAGGAAGGGTATTCCTTGCCTTTGAAGAACACACATAATTCCAAGAGGAATTAAACTCTCTTCATCTCTCTCTCTTTACACGCCATGTCTCTCTATTTCTCTCTCTCTCTCTCATTGTGGTCGCCCACTATGGAGCCCTAGAGAGAGTCGACATCGTTGTTGCATCATCGTTATGTTATCGGATCATTTACTCCTAGATCTTCATCTCCTTCATTGTGTATTGATCGTGAAGAAGATGACAGATCTCGTATGACGAGATCTGGATATTCGTCGCTTAGATCATCAACATGGATCGCATGAAGCACGCATTTCATCAAGATGCTCGTAAGCATCTCCTCCGTTGGATCGGACTTGAGACATGAGGTCTCTTCATTTAGAGACTCGATCACAACCATGCTTCAAGAGGTAAACCTAATAATTGTTTGTGATTTAGATGAAATGATCCGAAAAGTATTCTGGGATCATGCGGTTTCAATGTTTAAAAATTTTAAATTCAGCTGCCCCGAGCAACTAGTACGAGTAGTCTCTCTCGATCGCATACAATACAATTCTCACGCTTCCGTGATGGGATTAAGGATCTTCCCATATCCTTCAAGTGGTATCAGAGCCATAGGTCAGAGTTTTGGATACGATCCATAAACCAAAGATGATACGAGCATTTTATGTTGTGTGAAGTTTCATCGCATTTTATTCACGCAACCCTATTTAGTGCATTTTTCGCCACATTTAAATGTTTTTAAATACAAAATTATCAATTGTATAATATTTCCCATTAAAAAGAGAATCATGAGATTTGAGTTTGCATGATTTGGAATCTAATTGCTCAAGTTATGATCATTTTAGTGAACATGTATCCACTGTTTCAGGGATGACGAATCTTGACGTAATTAAAGAGTTAATTATGGTTTTAAAACATCTAGAAATGCGTAAATATCACTTGAGTTCTGTTATAAATCAAAATGAAAAATGAAAGAAAATTATTTTTCTTGATTTGGATTTAAAGTGATTGAGATATGTTAATTTTAGTAAGTATGGGTCATTGCTGAAAATTACTTTCTCAATCATGAACCTTGTGATTGTCATTCAATTAAATTAATTGAAATTAATGTTAATTTCTTGAAATAATTATTTATGGATATTTGTGAAATATTTAAAGATGATTATTTCCTTGAATGACATTGCCTTAACAAAAATGATAAGATAATGGATTTTGATCACAATTTGTTACCTCCTTTCTAACAAACATTAATGCTTTAATAAGATTGAAGATTTATTTAGCAAATATCTTTAAAATATTAATAAAAAATGTTTTGAAAAATATTATATGGTATAACTTCGGTTGAAAAACTAATTATCATCTCAAATACAAAATGGTCAATTCACATTATCCTGACCTAAGGCAGATATAGTGTCTAGTCAGGGAGCGTTGGGTGATGAATCTGCGATTCATCACTCTAAAAGTTGAAAATAGAGCTTTGTTCCCGAGTAATTAGATGCATATTTCCACTTATATTGCATAATTAGCATTCATGCACGCAAGCATAATATTTGTATTTTAGCATTCATATTTGCATAAAATAAGAAGCCAAATTCACTTGTAAATATTAACTTGTATATTAGCTAAAAATACCCTTTTTGTATATATTTTATACTAACTCTAAATCCAATAAAATCAACTCCATAGTGTACATATTACTAACACTAATTAAAGAAAAATATCAAAAAAATACTAACTTGTAAAATTGACCAATAAACCCTCAATCCAAGTTTGAAACTAGGAGCCTTAAAATGCACATATCTCTCTCATACAGTGTCCGATTGAGGTCTACTTACTTTTAAAGTAATATAACCTCAAAGACCTTCGAAACAAGACCAATTTCATTAAAATCGGAGCTCGTATGCAAAACTTGGGTTTTGGGCCCCTTTTGTATATTGTACATATTGACCATTTTACCCCTGTATTTTATCCTTTTATTTTCTTCATTATTAAAAAAAATATTAAGTTGTAAATATTCTTCTCATATTTTCTCTATTTTTATTGTGATTTTTCTCTTATTGAAAAATGACAAAAAAATTACAAAAGATAAAATGCGGTATTTTATATCTCTAAGGTACCACCCAAAAATTTATTTATACAGATCATTTTCTTTGATTTTTGGCCCTTCACAAAAGTTGTAGATCTCGTCGAGACGAGCAACTTTCATGTTAACCACTTTTTGATTTAATCCCTTTTGTTATTTCTTTTTGAATTTTCTTTACATTTAATTTTTGAATTTTTTAGGAGCGACATGTGGCAGCTCCTGGAGCCACCACATGTCACCCCTTTTTATTATTATTTTCGAATTTATTTTATTATTTTCGGATTTATTATTATTATTGTTATTATTATTATACATTAATTAAATAAATACCACGTGGCCGCATCCGAGCGCGTCAAGTGGCGCCATCTCATTCCCCATCTACCCATTCCACCCCACTCTCCCTTGGCTTGGGGAGAAGGCAACTTCGACGCCTCCAACCTCTCCACTCCATCTTCCATCTCTCCCATTCTCTCCATCTCCTCTCCAACCTCCTCCTCCTCCTCTTTATAATCTCCTCCACTCCTCCATTCATCCCCATCCGCTATTATTGAGTGAAGAGAGGACGAGCTCCGGCATCCTTAAGGTGACAGTGGAAGGACTTCACCGTCGAGCGACAACACCCCGTCTTCCAGGCGAGATCCAACGAGCCCGCTCGTTGTTGTTGCGATCCCTCCATCGCAGCCAAGCTCTGAAGCCTTCGTCGACTTCATCGAGCAAAGAACATGGACCTTGCATGTCCTCTCCCAGACGACACACCCATCCGCCATTTTCATAGTGAGGGAGAGGAGAGCTCCTATCAACCTTAGGTGACAGCTAGGGAGTTTTATAGTTGAGTGATAACCCACCTTCTTCCCAGGCGAGATCCAAGGGGCTTCACCCTTGTTGCAGCTCCATTGCGAGTTGCTGAAGTTCGAGCCCAGCCGTTCCCTTGAGCGACGATCAGTTGGAGCATACACTCCAACGTCCCAGGCACCACTCCAGGTAGTTTCTCTTTTCTTCCTCTCTTCTTCTTCCTCATTACACACCCATTCTCTCTCTCCTCGATTCATCGCCTTCCTCCCACTGAATCACCAAACCATTTGCACTTTCACGGATAAATCACACGTTGCGAACGCAACGGTGTTTTTTCTTGATTTTTTGACGAACTTTCATCAACCAATTTCTCGCACATTTCGTCCAACTAAACAAATGCATGAGGAACAGGGGAGGTGGTGAAACTCCCCTGTTTCTTCTCCCTCTCACATCGACGTCAACACCCACCGCCGTCATCATCCACGCACCTTGGGGTAGCCAAAAGCTAGCAGTCGCTCCACCCCCGCGCTCCAGACACGCATGCATCCCCGCCCCGCCAACGCAACCATCGCGCTCCAGCCCGTCAACCAGGGTCCAGATACGTGCAGCAGCTGCAGCCTGGTCATGCGTCGCGCCAGCGGGCTGCCGCCGGTGCTCGCAGCCCCGTGTGCCTCCAAACCACCCCGAGTGGCCAGCGCGTCGCTCCGCCATCTTCATCCGCACGCACCTCCAGTGGGTGCGCCGGCCCCCAGTTGCTAGCGCGCCTTAGCGTGCCATCCAAGCGACAGTGCTGCACCGTCGCCACGTCCCCGACAGCCGCGAAAACCACCAGACCTCCCCCGCACCGCCAGCGCGCAACCATCGCCGCGCCAGCCCCTCCGCACGAGGTCCTCTGCCCCTCCACACGCTCCTCCTTCCCCATGCCGGGCCCGCCTCCTCCTTGGCCGCCGTCCGCGGTTTCCACCCGTTGCTCGCCGCGCTGCTGCCTCTCCCCTGACGACCCTTGGTCGTGTGTCGGCCAAACTCGCCAGGCACCGCCCCTCTTCTCGCCCGCTTCGAACGGAGCCAGTCGTCCTCGCTGTGACTGCTCCCCTCGTGCCGACACACCTCCAGCCTCCCATCTCCTCCTCAGCGCCCGCGTGCGGCACAACGGTCACCTCTCGACATCCCCGCAATAGGCAACCACGACCACCAGCGGCCACTGCCTCCTCTGGTGCGCGCCACTGACCTCCCGTAGCAGTACGCACACCCCCAGGCGTGCATTCGCGTGCCACACCTCGTGCGCGCCGCCACCAACCTCCACGGCAGCCCACTCCCGCTTGCACCAGCTGCTTGTGGCCAACGTCATCAACCTCTGTCGCCTCCTAAGAAGGCCTCGTGCGTGTGAATCCCCATCTCCATTCCCCTGTTTTAACACCAAAAGCAGAGGAAGTCATAGCGCATAATAAAGACAAATTGGGCATTTGCAAAGGGGACACTTACACCCCTTGGCAAGTTTTTAAACAAATTTCAAGTTTCTGGTAATTGCATGTAAGTCCATGTTCTTCATTTCAGATCATATTTCTTTTTCTGTATTGCATTTATATCCCTGTCTTTGCACGCATATTTAGACATTCATTTAGCATCATTTTTAAATTGCCCTCTTAATTATGTGATGCTTGGCATATTTTTGTAATATCAATTGATTTTTCTATCAATTAGTTGGTTCAATTTTGCTATATTTTGCCCATTT